>NW_019168015.1:11721900-11947757 GCF_002303985.1 Durio zibethinus | reverse complement strand
GAACCGCCAACCAGAAGAACAGCAGCAACACGAAAATACGCTTGCACTGGCACTTCCGCCGCAGCAACATGAAAACACGCTTACATTGACACTCCCGCTGCAGCAACAACCGAAGAACAACGGCAGAGGCGGTGGAGGCGAAAGAGAAGACTGCTGGAGCGAAGGCGCCACTGGTGTTCTAATCGACGCGTGGGGAGAGAGGTATTTGGAGCTGAGCCGTGGGAACTTAAAGCAGAAACATTGGAAAGAAGTGGCGGATATTGTGAGTGCAAGAGAGGACTACACGAAGACTCCGAAAACGGATATTCAGTGTAAGAATCGAATCGATACGGTAAAGAAGAAGTATAAGGTAGAGAAAGCTAAGATTGCATCTGGAGGTGGGCCTAGTAAGTGGGTCTTTTTCGAGAAATTGGATCAACTCATAGGACCCACGGCCAAGATTACTGGTAATGCTGCGGCCGTGGTTGGTGGCAGTGGTGTAAGTACTGGCTTTTTGTCTAAAATACCCATGGGGATTCCGGTTGGGATCCGTTCCAGTTTGAATCCATTTCGAGTTTCTCAGCTTCAAAAAAGGCAACAACAACAAAAACAACCAAGGGTGGTTGTATTAAAAAATCAGAATACGATGCATCTCACGAAGCGGGGTCCGTTGGGTACAAATTCTGAGGAGGAAGAGGAGAAGCAGAAGCAGGAGGAAGCGGATTCATTGAATAGTTCACCGCCACGTCCAACGGGTAAAAGAGCAAGGAGGGTGGTTCATAAGGGTGTCGATTCAGGGGAGAAAGGAAGGAAATGGGGGAACTCCCTCAGAGAATTGACTCAGGCGATATTGAGGTTTGGTGAAGCTTATGAGCAGGCGGAGAGTGCGAAGTTACAACAGGTGGTGGAGATGGAGAAGCAGAGGATGGAGTTTGCAAAGGAGCTGGAGTTGCAGAGGATGCAGTTTTTCATGAAGACCCAGCTAGAGATTTCACAGTTGAAGCATGGGAGAAAAGGTGCTGGAATTGGGAATGGCAGTAATCATTATAGTAACATTAATAATAGCAATAACAACAACATTAGTGATAGTACTTAAGTAAATTCAGTAGGCTTGGAATTGGATTAGGAGTTAGATTTTACTTTGTGTTTTCTTGGGTTAAGAGTAAAGACCCTAGGTTTGTATTTGAATTGGTAGTTTTCGAGTGTATCTTCATGCTTTCTTTGTTATACTTTTTTCTTTTTTATCACAATTTAACTTGAAGCACTGTTAATGTAGTGAATAGATGCTCAATTATTTTGTACCAAAAGAAGTTTCTCTTAAATTTATTTTGAATGTAGTTGGATATTTTCAAATCAAATCTATTGATGGCTACATTGCTTTTGTGTGGTGAGCCAGTCCAAAGGATCAGTTCAAACCCGAAATTACAGATCTATATTCGGCCAGCTTTGAATCTTTTGGTTGCATCCGAGTGGATTCTGGAGCAATACTCCGGTTCACTGCTTGTTAATAGTAAAGTTTTCCCACTGGAGAACTGAACCTTTTGCTGCTGTATGCTTATGCAATCATCTGCAATCCGTACGGATTGATTAGTTAATTTGTTTAAGTTGGTTTTCCAAAATGCCAATGACACAGAACAATAAAGAATTTTGGGAGAAACCTTATTTTAACTGTCAATGTTGTGCTAGCCGCAAGCTAGGATCTTGGTGGATAGTCTCCTTACTGATATGCCAAGTGAAACCAATAGTACGGAAGTGCATAAACAATGAAAATATCATTTACGGACCATGGTGATAAGCAGTTATAATTCCCTCTTCTAGCAAAAGAGCAGCATATGCTTGGATGTAGAAAGAGCTGAAGATGAAGCTGGTCAAACTAAAAGGACATGAATTAGTTCTACATTTACCCAAGATTGGTAAGTTTCTTGATTAGTGAACCGATGATAATGAACAATAATACCTGGCTTCTACTTTCGTCCCAGGAATGTGAAGACTACTTCACTTGACCAAAAACGTGTTCTTCAACTGCTAGAAAACAACTTCAATATTGCTCATCCCATGCAGCGACCACCCTTCGCTGTTGGGCAAGCCATCCTAGGGTAATCTGCAACAAGATTCCTACTATATTATTCATAGAAAATAACATATCCAACTAAGGCAATATGGAAACCATTTTGCATATGACTTATTTTCCCTACGATAGAGCAACTTAAAAAAAAAAAAAAAAAGCATTTTGATAAACACCTAAAAGGCAATAACAAATTAGATTTAACCTACATAGCATTAGCAATAACAGAGTTTATTGATGACAGAGTGTTTTCATCACAGAGTAGCATGCAGGAAATTATGGCACAAATAATAAATTCAGAAACAAATAGTTTAGCAGGAACTCGATTCTTCCTGTTTTCTCCAAATCATGGCATCAACAATTTTAGTTTAGTGCATGTAGGTGCTGTGCCCACTTAGTAGAGTCCAGTATTTCCATTCTCTCATTGTGAATGGTACTAAACCAGTATTAGCTAACAGCTCGAATGCTAATAACTACAAATTTCTGACCATATACACAATGAAAAATCTGAAAAAAAGTAATCTGTTGCTATTTGTGATACAATCACCACTAGTGGAAACATCCCAAATATACTGCAATTTGCTTTTCACAGTTCTACTTTTCATTTGTCTAACCGAGATATATATAATGCCCTAAGTGACGAGAAGAAAATTTGACTACAAAAGATATATGAGAAGACATGAGAGTCAGAGTAGTTCAAAGTTCAACCAACTATATCACTTGTTTGGTAGAAAGGAAAGAAAGGGGCAAGGAAAGAAAAGTTCTAATTTAATGCTTGAGTTACATAGCAACATGTGCTATTTTGTAGCTCAACCATAGATTAAACCATTTTCCTTCCTTTCCTCTCTCTTTCCTTCCTATCAAACAGAGAATAACTGGAAATTTTGTTTTCTTTTATATAAATGAAAACAAACATTGTCTAATTTAATTTCTCTTTCTCTGGTAATTATCAGGGAAGAAGTATCATCAAAGTGAAAATTTAATACCCCTTGTATGGGTTATAGAAATACTAGTTTTCTGATTCATGAGATGCTTTTTTATCAAATATAATATAGTGACTGTTTAAGGAATAAACTATTAGGTTTCATGACAAAAACAAGTCTCCTTAGTTGAATCTTAAGCTGTAATTCCTCATTAAATTAGATGATTACACTAGAAAGGGGAACAAATCCATTGGCAACAATATGCAACTTTTCAATGATAAAATAGTCAAACAACGGTCCAAACCACAAGAAAAGATGGAATATTATGAAAATCTTTATCCCTTTAGCTTTTGAAACTCCTTTTGCACTTGTGTCCCAGAATATAATTAATTCAAATACCAATATATACTATAAGATTGCCTTGCACCTAAAGCAACAAAGAAACAAAGTTGACAACATTGAAATCCTAGACATATCAAGAAAATCCACGCAAAGCAAAAGGGTCACGGTAACAAATCTCAAAGTCCAAGTTGAACAATATCAATTGTCGGAGAGAAAGCCAAAAAAAAAAATTACAGTTACTACAACTAAATGATATGTTCCTAGTTTCCAAGCAATCATGTATTACGCTTTTGCTTAACATTTCAGTCATGTGTCAACTATAGATTTTGTTTTTTTGCCAAAAAATATAAACCATCATAGAAAATTCAACGACCCCAGTTCTCTGATCATGCAAACAGCTATATAATTGAAAACCCATTAAGGATTATGACTCTATATAAGCTAGAACTACAGAGAAAGTTGTAATCAAGCCAAGCTGAAAAAGATAAGAGCTTACTGGGGCTTTAAGAGAAAGAAACTTTGATTTGTAGCACCAAAAAACCCAGAAATTTTGCGACAGAAACCTTGCTTGTCTGGATTCTAGAATTCAAGCTGAACCATAAACTGGAATTTTTGAGGTACAATGTTCCCCCTTTTTTTTCCTTTGTCTTGGATTTTGTATAATGTTCATATTTTTAGGTTTTCTTTTATTTTTTATTAATATATAAATAAAATAAATGCAATAATAAATTGCTTCATTATTGGACTCTTATCTTAATGGATACTAGAATTTTTTTTTTATTTTTCAAAGAAAAAGAATTTAATGGCTATATTAATTTTTTTTATACATATAAAAAGTTAAGAAATAAAAATTGGGCTTCCAAATTTTCAAAGAAGAATAATGAGGGTTGAGTTAAATTTAAATATTTTATATTTTATATAAAATAAGTTTTGAAATGGAAGAAGAAGTCAAAATCTTATATTTTTTTTTAGAGGTGATCGATTTTATGAATTAATTGAGATAAATTTTAAATTTATATTATTTTATATTAAATTTTTATGATGAAATTAAATATTATAAATAAATTTTTTTAAAAAAGGATATCCATTATTTTTTATTATTTTTAATAATTAATTAATTATTATTATTTGAAATAATTAATTTGCTATCTTTGGCACCCAAATTTTAATATATCTATATAGACAAATTTTGATAAATTTTTCTTGATATTGGAGAGAGGAGCTTCACTTCTTAAGTTTCAATTGTGGGCCAAAACTAATTAAGGCAACGGATCAAGTAGGGGTTGATTTTCTCATTTCAAACCCTATTTGATTTTATAAAATAAATATTCGATTTAATTTGATATTAAAATATTTTTTTAGTTTTGACTTAATCTAGTCATATGAATAAAATTATAATTGATTTAATTTGATCTAAAATTAATTTAATAATTTTAATTTAATAAAATATTTATAAAAAATTATATTTTAATTATATATAAATATAATATTTTTATTAAATTCATATTTAAATTAAAGTATTATATAATAAGTTTATTAATATAATATATATAATTAAATAAATAAATAAAAATTATGTATATATATTGAGTTAGATCGATACAAGTTTACTTAAAACTCAACTTCAATTTTATTTAAAAAAAAAAATTGATCCAATCCCATCAACATTAAATTTTTTTTTTTAAATAAATTGACCTTAAAAGATTAGGTTGATCGTAACCCGACAAGTTTGGATATTATTGCTAACCCTAGCCAAAAAATTGAGCATTACAAATTATTTCTAGATTTTTTTTTTCATAGTATTTGCTTTTGGTTTCGGTTTTAGTGAAGTTTCTAATTTCTGGTGATTCTGCCAAATACAGGACCTAGAACTGAAATGAAACTTCTGAAATTTCATTGCCTACCAAGAAAATATACTAACTTGTTTAGTGAATGAAAATCTTACAAAGAGAATAAATGCAAGGTTGTAAAAGATATTAGTTCATAAGAAGGTAATTAAAAATACATCTTAATAACCCATATTTCTTTTCAATTCAATTTAATCCACAACGAAATCATCTGCAAATGAGAATTTTGTTTTACAAATTTTTTCAATTCAATTGCAATTTCAAAATTTCCGCTATACACATAATTATGTAAAAAAAAAAAAAGTATACAAAAAAGTAAGTAAAATTAAAAAAATTTACATATTTTTTAACTATTAATTTTAATAAATATAAGAAATAAAAAAATCAAGACAAAAAGAAAAAATATATATTAATATCGTCTTTAAATATATTAAATTAATGATTAAAAATGGTATAATACCTAAATAAGCTTTCAATTTTACTCTAAATGCAATTAAGCCCTCAATCTTTTATTATATGAAATTAAGATTATGAACTTTTATTTTATCATAATTAGAACCTTGATGATATAAAATATGCAATTTTTTTTTAAATTCTTTAATTGGATGATTTAATTTATAGAAAATGCTTACTTAAATTCATTTAGATGAATTAAATGATAAATATTTAAGAGAATATGATTTTAAAAATGTTATCAATTAGACATTATTTATTTAATTTTAAGATTTAATGAATATAATTACAATAAAATAAAAATTCACAATATTAATTTCCCGCAATAAAAATATCGAGGACTTATTTACATTTTGAAATAAAGTTCAAGAATTTATTTAGATATTAAACCTTAAAAAAATTATATTAACGTTATATCATATACCAACTCATTAAAAAAATTCACATGACACCATCTATTGAACAAACGGGGGCCATTACAAAATTCCAAACCTAAGGTAGTTGTGAGAGGGATGATATATAAATTAATGTTCATGATTCAATCAGGACCCTTCATTTTGCAAATGATTTTAGATGGGCCTACCTGGATACTGATGGCGACCTTACCAAGCCATCCCTCCACTCTCTAGTGAATCACAGCCGCTGGTTTTACTTATCACGTGGGCTGTTTATTTGTTTGTTGTTAAAGATTAATCAAGGGATTTTTGGGGTTAAATCCCTTATCTTTTGGAATAATATCCAAAAGCTGAAATATTTGATGTTTCGTTATCAATAATAATCTCAATCAATTGGTAATTATGATTCCTTAATCAAGTTTGTTAGAAAACTAAAAGCAGAAAATTACACGTCTACCAATTTGGCGAATAATTATTATTGTTGTTTTTACTTTTTATTTTTCAAATTTCACTTTTAATTAAAAAATTAGCCATCTGTAAAATCGACTTGATTTAGCCAATTTCTTAATAATAACAAATTAAAAAATTACAATGAAAACACTAGAAGCAGGAGCGTAATTTTTCTTTTTTTTTTTATAATATCTAAATGGCAAAAATATATATAATTGAATCAACAACATTCTATTTAAAAAATAATTAATATTCATGTAAATATTTTAAAAAAATAATTTTTAATAAATTTAAAATTTAAATATTAATATCTATAATATTTTCTCTTTTTCACAAACAACGATTTTTTTTATAAAACAAACATTAGATAAAAATCAACAATAATTTTATTAGGTAGACAGAAGATGAAAGAAATTTTTCATAAGCAAACAAAACCTCACTGTAAATTCATCAATTTTTTCTTATTAATTTTATTAGTAAAAAATAAATTTTTTGGTATGGGATGATCTTAAAAAAATTATTGTAATATATGCATGGTAATTAAATTATCTTATTTAATATGCACTTAATGATCTTATGTAGGATGATTTTGAATCATTAAGAGTAATTAAATTATTATCTTAAAAGTTAATCTAATTCCTATAAAAAATAGGTGAAAAATATTTATCATTAAAATGAAATGATATATAAAATTAACAATAGCCAATATTACTCATTTAATATGTAAATTAAAATTTTACTTTTTTCTATAAGTTATAATTATTTTTATATTTTCACACTAATATTCATTGTAAAAATTAAAAAAAAAACTTTTTTAATATTTTATATATAATATAATATTCTTTTGTTGTGATTTTAATAAATTTGTTTTGTTTTATAATTCATATGCATTTTTACATAATTTATCTTATAAACACTAGTTTATCTATTAACAAATATATTTTTAATTTAATAATTTAATTATATTTTATTCTAAAGTAAATAAAATACTGCTAATATTTTATAAATTAATTATCTTTAGACAATATTAAAATCATTGACTTATACAATTATTATAATATATATAGTTATTTTTGTACTTTTGGTTCCTTCCTCGTACATTTGACTAGTTTGAGTATCGAAAGACATCATAGATTGAGTACTACCTCTAACGCTGTCTACCCTTCTTCACTGTGATAAATCTGATACATTATCCATTTTAATTTTCAGTGAGCTCCTTAATCACTAGATTAAAAATTACATCAATATAGACCAACAATTATATCAACAGAAATGCTTTTTTATAAGTTAATGTCATGAATGATTTTTAAATTATATTTAAATTTTAAAAATTTTTAATATGCTATTTGAATTATAAATTTATTAATTAAAATAATAATTACTCATAATATTATTAATTTAAAGTAATGACACGTTACGGATAAATAAACTTTCAAATACTATATTAATTTATAAATTTATAATTTAGATATCATATTAAAAATTTTTAAATTCAAATACTACATCAAATAATTTATTATAATTTAGGTGTCATTTATAACATTAACCTTATTTATTTTTTTACCACAAATATGAAGAAAAAAACAAGTATAATATTCTTGCATAACCAAATGTCAAAAAACACTAACTTTCTTGGTCCTACCAAAGTTAGAATGTGACATTTTGGTGATTTTGATGTTTGCTTTATAGTGAAAAAATGAAAATCTTTTGAGCTGGGAATTTAATTTAACAATAATAAATATTATATTATTATTTTAATAATAAATAATAAATTTTGTATAGTAAATAAATTGTATTATTTTAATAATTAATAATGTTTAATATAATAATATTTTAATAATATGACTATTTTTAATCATTTTAATAGTTTTAATTTAAAATATATTATTTTTATATTTTATTGAAAAAAACATTTAAATTACTATTTTAATAAATAAATAATAAATTTGATAAATTTAATAATAAATATTTTCAATATAAAATATAACAATTTTAACGGTGAATATTTTTAAAATTAAATAGTAAATAATAACAAAAATATTGTTATATTAATATAAATAATATTTCAAGAAAAGTAATGCTATTTTAAGTATTTTAAAATATTAATATAAACAATAATTTAATATTAAATATTATTATTAAAATATAAAATAATTTAAATATTTTAATAGTTATGTTAATATTATTTGAATGGAAAGCACTTTTTTGTGGAGACGAATTATGATTTTTGTAGGTTTATTATGTCTAAGAACAATATTAACTATTTTGTACACCTAAAAACTATTTAATTTAAATAAAATCTACAATTTATATTATTATAGACATAGTTTGTAACTTTTGTAAGATTATCTTTTGTGTAAAAATAATATATAAACTATTTTATTATATTCTAAGTTTGTAAGACCTTATTATAATGATTTTATTGTGTCGTATTTTTTAATTATTAATTATTATTTAATATTTATTATTATTATTGTTATTGTTGTCGTTATTGTTGATAAGTGTAAATGTATTATTTTAAATAGTTATGTAAAAAACATTATTTCCATGAAAGTGCTGATTTTCCCAAAAATAAATCCAAACATCATAAAACATTTTTTATTGGATCATGCAAATAACATAAAATATCATAATTTTCAAGAAATAAATCCATTTTTTAAAAATAATTTTCAAAAAGCTATTTTTAGTGAAACAAACTAAACCTTAATAGAATCATGTGCACTTAAATATTTGATTCAATAATAAATACATGTATCTTTTGTCAAGGAATTGATTCGAATTTCCTTACTTAGAAAAAAAAAACATAAGGTTTTGTTGACAAATTAAAAATTTTCACTAATGTTATATTTAAAAATATATTCTTAAAATAAATTTAGTAGTTAACAAATAATTTGATGATATATAATATATTAAATGAAGATATTACTACCAACAATTGTGTTATATATTGGTAGCATGCTTAATTTTTAAATTTAGTGATCAAAGTTTAATTTTTGATAATCTTAAATAAAAATAAGATATTACTTTTAATAATAATGCTAGTGTCGATTACATTATTACCTTTTGTAGAAATTGTTCGTTGTTTTTATTGATTAAATGGTCTGATGGAGTCTTCAAATTACGACGACATGGATGATTTATTGCTCGTAACATTACAAAAAGTTCATTAAACCTTATCATTTAAAACAAAAGAAGAAAATTATAATAAAGTTTTCGTAAGTAAATTTGCAAAATATATATACACACACGTACACACATATATGCCTTTACATTATTATGAAAATAAGTTAAACCACCATCCACTTTTTTTCTTCTCATTACTTAATGCAAATTTTGCTACCTCTTATGTTAAATGAAGTCAAATAAATGGAATAATCATAATGTTTTTTTCTAATAGCTCATGATCTCTGCTCCCTTCCTCCTAATTTTAGTCTTATCAACCAAGATTAAAAGACAAATTAAAAAGATTGAAGGGTTTAATTTTCTTTTTATCTTTTTCGATTTTGCTTGAGGACAAAAATAATACAAATTTGGTATTGTGTGTAGTATGATATCAAACTTTGATAGGTATCTTTAAAATGTAAATTAATCAATATCCTTAAAAAATAAAATCCTTAAAAAATAAAAAAATTATGTTAATTTCAAATTTTCATTTCAAATTGGTTCATGCAATACTTTGTAAAAAATGACATCTAACATATTTAGATTCGAAATAAGATTTTAACACATGCGACATTTTGTTTTTATTTTCAAATTATGATATTATTTATAAAAAAAATATTGCCAAGAGATTAATTTGGTGCCAGTGGATTTTGATATATATATTTTTGCTATTTGTCACTTCCTATTAAGAGATCATATTATATAGTTATATATATATACATACATAATAAACAAATCTAGACTTATATATAAAAGTAATACCTTCAAAATTAAGCTGTTCAATTTGTTGCCAAACCGGCTTTGTGACTGTTCATCCAAACCATCAAATAATTGCCATATCAACCCCACAGCCTCTGACACGTGTCCTTTTTCAACTGAAATCATCTGTCTTCTACAACCTGCTGCCACCACCTAACTCACCACCATCATCAACCATCCAACCCACACCATCACTTTTGCATACCTAAATCCATCATCGATCACAACCCAGATCTTGCCAAAAATCCATCATACTATCATAACTAAAAACTAGAACATCACAAAAAATTTGACTCACTTATATATATATAAAACCTAAAAAAGATTACAAAAAACAACAAATCCACATTAAAACAGTAATCAATAACCATAATCCATAATCAAAATGGAGTTTTGAAGCCCCGTTACTGGTGATGCCTTGAAATCCAAATTCACCTGTAGTGGCTATACATAATAATAATCTCCAAAAGATTTGTTGAAATTTACAAGTTATACATAATAATATCTCCAAAATATTTTTTTTTGACACGTGACGAGTATTAAATAATTAAATAATATTTACAAATGCATATAAATTATATTTGCAAATGTATTTATAATATATTATAAATAAATAATTATTATATATTTAATTTTGACAATTAATAAACTATATTTATATTTTATATTAAAATTTAATATATATTAAAACATACAAAATAAATTTTATTTAAGTAATTTATTAAAATATTATTTAAATTAAATAAAAAAATCCTCGGCAAAGCGGGATCATCATTCTTGTTTATGAAGATTATGGACGGTAGGTGGGTTGTTTCTAAATTTGACCAAATTATAAATACAAGAACGTTAGAATTTATGATCTCTTTTTATTAGGTTCTACCAAAAAAATTTTAAAAACACAATAATAAGATCTAACTACCAAATTAAATAAGTCCAAAAGCAATGCAACCGAAAGTAATAGTGCTTTAATTGTGAATTCTTTTGCTTATCATCGTGTTGTTATTGTTGTTAGCCATGACTTAACTTTATTATTAAGTGATTTATTTAATACAACAATCTAATAGTGAACTTAATGTGGATAAAGAATAACTATGATGCTCAATTTCTCCATTTTTATTTTTATAAAAATGGAAAATAACAATTTAGTCCATTTCTATTGGAATAGGTTTCAAGTTCCAATTTTGAACTATTTATTTTTTCAAACTTGGAAGTTTAATCATCTTTAAAAGTTTTATTATTTAAAATAAATGGGATTAAGATTAGAGATAGCAATGGGTTGGGATTGATTTTTGTACCCTGAACTCGACCTAACTTTATAACTATAACATTTAAAATTGATTCGATCTAATCTGATAATTTTTTAAAGTTTTTTGTTCATACCTTAATTTAACTTGACTTAATATCATATGAATTGTATTTAATTCAATCTGATCCAAAATTAATAAAATATTATTTTTTAAATATAAAATATAATTTTTTAAATATAAATATAAAATTAAATAAATATAAATATATAAATATAAAATTAAATAATAATTAAAAATAATACATATAGGATGGGGTTTACCTAAAATCTGATATTAACTTATTTTTACTATTATTTGATCTGATTCGAAACTTGATTTTTTAAATAAAAAATTGACTTTAAGAAATCGGATTAAGTTAAAATCCGTTAGGGATCGGTTGAACTGTCATATATAATTAAGATCAAATTTACAAATTAAATAAAAATAATAATTTATATTGACCAAAATTTTTTATTTAAAAATGATATATAATCTATACCAAGGGTTTCGTTTAACAAATTATTTCTTTTCCATTAAAATCATGTAGTAAAAAAATTGTCAAAATTCATATTTTGGATCTAATCTAAAATCTAATAATTGTGTAAAATCAAAGAAAATTCAAATATGAAGCCGCTAAAAAGAAAAGGAGAATATTGTAAAAAGACAAAAAATGAAGACCATTTTTGTAAATATACATTAGTAGCGAATAGTCATCCATGTTTCAAAATCCCAAGTGAAAAAAAGTCCAAAGAAACACATAATCTCGGCATTTGTGTCTCAAACCTTGTCTCTTTCTCTCTCTACTGCGTCTTTTTGGACAGAGAGAGTGGTGTAGAGAGAGAAAGCAAAGTCACCACCATTAGATAAAGAAACAAAACATTGCCGTTTGAGAAATGATTACAGCAAAAACTATCTTGTCATTTATGGAGTTTTCTTCAAACTAAAAAAAAAAAGAAAAAAGAAACCCCATAAAGTTAAACTCTTTAATTTCCTCAAATAACACAACAAAAAGAAAGGAAAAAAACCCAAATGCAGGTACCCATTTGAGAGTTGATTCTCAGGATCCGATTTCCTTTTCCAAGATCTCACCATTTTTTCTTCTATAAGGTAACTCTTTGAGTCTTAAAACGATTCAACACTCCCATTTTCACTTGAAATAAAGTTCAATTATTTCTTTTTTTACCATGCAATTTGTTCTGTGTTAATGGGTGGCTTTTATTTTGTTTTCTTTGTGTTTGCATTTGCAATTCCTTTATCTTGGGTTAAGTGGAAATTGTTTAGTTTATTTTAGTTATTGAAGTTGGGCCTTTTGAGTGGAATCAGATCTGGGTTGTTTCTGTTTTATATCTGTGAAGAATTAATTTCTTTTATGGTGCCCAGAGTTTTGTTTTCTGGGTGCATTTTTCCTTTTTCATCTGAGGTTTTAGATTGAGCTCCATTGTTTATTTTTGGTAAGTGATTGGGGTCTAAAATTAGTAGGTCTTTTTTTTTTTTTTGGGTGAAGTTTTTGAGGTTTCTGATTATCTTTACTCCAACTTTGTTCTTAGTATAATGCCAATCTTTTATTTGAAATGTGAATTATTTAGGTATTGGTTTCCTTTTTTGATGTGCACGTGTAGGGTTTAATAAGTTAACTTTTAATTGTAACTAAAATTATTAGATAATATAATCTTATTTGGGATTTTTTTGTACGATTTATTATTGATTTATATGGTTTTTCAATATTTTTTTACTCCAGAATTTGCATTGTTGCTTTGAGGTCTTATGATTTGAAGTTATGCTGATTATGACACAGTGGCTTCTTATTGTGCTTAGAAGTATTTTTGCGTATGTGAAGGGGTTAGACTAGGGAGTTTTGTAAATATCATAGAGAGAAGATGAAATCCGACACGCTTCTTGATTATGCCGTGTTCCAATTATCACCAAAGCGCTTGAGGTGGGGATATCATTCTATGACTTTTGATATTATTCCTAATTTTCTTTCTATTTATAACCATTGCTATTTTTTCCTTATGGGTCAGATGTGATTTATTTGTTTCAAGCAATGGAAACACAGAAAAGCTTGCTTCTGGGTTAGTAAAACCATTTGTTACTCATTTAAAGGTGGCAGAAGAACAGGTTGCACTGTCACGTCAATCAATTAAGCTTGAAGTTGAAAAGCGTAAAAATGCCGAGACGTGGTTCACAAAAGGAACACTTGAGAGGTTAGACATGTTCAACAACTGTGGCATTTCTTGCTGTTTCATGCGGGGATTTTTGGCTTCATATTTTGATATGATTGTCACTTGTTTCCAGGTTTGTGCGGTTTGTTAGTGCACCAGAGGTTTTGGAATTGGTGAACACATATGATGCAGAGATGTCTCAGTTGGAAGCAGCTCAAAGAATATATTCTCAGGTATTAATGGCCTTCATCTATAGCAGAAGCTTTGCTTTGTTACTTTACAGTTTTAATGAATCTCAGAACCTTTATGTTTCAGGGAATGGGAGATCAGCCATCTGGTGCATTAGGTGTGTTTTTTTATTTCATTATTCTTTTCTATTCCAACATAGAATCAAGTTTGCTGGTACTTGTGATTCCCTTATTTGTTATAGATTCAGTTTTAGATTCCAGAAACATTCAACTTCAATATTTTTGTTCTCTTATCAGCCTTGCTCTTATGAGCCTTGATGGAGGTAATGATGTATCTTTTATTATGTGGAATTATGTTTCACTAGTTCTAGTATATGTTTTTGATGACATATTGCTGCTTGTTATTGCTTTTATTTATCAAAATATTGATATATTTCTTACTTGGATTGTGGTAGATATTTTGAAGTTATGGCATGATATTGTGAAGTGAAGATTTCTTCTTATTATGGAAAGTCATAATATCATGAACTAGTTTAAAGTTTAGAACATCTCTAAATGCATTAACTATGATGATACAGCAACATGCCTATGTGTGTGCGTGTGTGTGTGTGTGTATACAATATTTATTACATTTATTTGTGTCATAATTAGTAAAGCATATAAGTGGCTTATGAATCTCATTAGAAATAAAAATATATGGCTGTTTATTGAAATGTAGAATACATCTATGGTTTTGTTGAAGATGTGAATGACTTTTTTAAGGCCCGTATTTATGGGAATATGAATTAAAACATTAATGATATAAAAGTGAGCTTAACTACAGTGGAGATATGAATATGATATTAATGTTGTACCATCAGATGCATTTATGAAATGTGGTCATTCTTCTGTATAGATTTCTTCAAGTTCTTATCACCTAATCAATGCCTTATAATCTTGTTGAAAAAATGATTGTTATGTTTGAGTCTCATATTATTGAAATAGATTATGAGAAAGAAGAAGGAAAATGCAAGCAGCAATCAGGAGTTGGCTTATGATGGCTGTTTGCTCAGTCTTAAGATTAGTTTAGCTTGTATATGCAATTAGGGTCCAATTATTTTGTTAGCGAGGTGAAATCTATAGCAAATTTGGTTTAAGGAACATGTAGGGAGTTTTAGCAGTTGGATTGCACGATCTTCAAATTTTCTGTCAATGTCTTCTATTTTTTTGTTTTGAAAGGGTTGTGCTTTGTTGACTTCAGTGATTGATGGATTGGTTCTTCTTTTCTTCTAATTTTCTTCTTTTAAAAATGACATTGCTTGGACAAAATTAATTGATATGAGTTATTGGCTTTTTGGGCAATTTAGGAGCCTTCTTATGCTTTTTGTTCTTGGTTTGGTGTAGTGCCCACATTGTTAACTTTACAAGTTATTGTGGTTTTATCTCATGCTTCTGCATTCAGTTTATGTCGTGCCTTGAGATGATGCTTTAAATTCACCTTGATTTAAAATTATTTTGGATGGCTAACTTTACAAGTTATTGTGGTTTTATCTCATGTTTCTGCATTCAGTTTATGGTGCGGCTTGAGATGACGCTTTAATTCACCTTGATTTAAATTATTATGGATGGTTTGCTTCTTTTCATTAATCAGATGCTTGATCTTGTGTTTGCTCTTACATTTGTATAATAAAGTCTGCCTAGAAAAGGTAATTGAATTAGCCTTTCCATTTTTGATACAACTATTAGTAGTGATTCTTTTAGAGCTTGGTTGAGATGGACAGTATTTGGGTAAAATCTCAAGTCTATGATCTTGTTTGATGGGTTTGAAACCCTGTTGCAAGTCATTGTTGAAAACTAACAGAATGTTTGGATAATTTGTGATAGGTGGGGATGGTGCAGGAATGACAGCAGCTATTGATGCAACAAAGTAACTCCATTTCTTTTTTTAGTGTTTATATATATCCATGATAGTATAATTTTTTTTTGCTGAATTGTGATTAAATAAACTTGTGGATGATTCTGGCATCAATTAAAGCTGCACTTACATATTTGAAACTGTTAAGTTGATGTCTGTTGAAATTTTATACCTGCTAGACATTTTCCATGATATAGAAACAGAAGGGATTGTTGTTAAAGTTAATGATAAGAGATGCGAAGATTAATGCATGATGACATACTCACGAGTGTAAGGCTGGCCTGCCTTTTCTCGTGTTAGGAAGTCTGAAGTTGTCCAAGTAAAATTTATATAGGACTGTACAGAAACTATTGAAATGATTTAAGTTTCACTCTTGAGATGTGAGCTGGTTGAGTAAAGCTTTGCTTAGGAAATATTGATTTTAACTATGCTGTGGACAGTTAATGAATTGCTTGAGTTGTTGCTTTTGTTAATTGTGGAAATGGACAGAAAGTTACTATGAGTGTCTGAAAAGTTTCATGCTAAAGCAGCTGTTATTGGTAAAATTGGATCTTCCATTTGCATCATGAACTATGCATTCTAATTTGATTTGTTGTATCTCCAATTTACACAGGAAGGAGCTTTTAAGGGCTATTGATGTACGTCTTGTTGCTGTTCAGCAGGACTTAGCAACAACTTTTGCTCGTGCATCTGCTGCTGGTTTTAACTCTGATACTGTATCTGAACTCCAACACTTTGCAGATCGGTTCCGTGCTCATCGTTTGAAGTAAGAACTTTAGAAATCCTTTTCAATGAGATACTATGTCTCTCTGTGTGTCTGTCTGTCTGTCCGCCTCTTGAGCCGGCTAGTTTTCATGTTAGCATGGGTGCCTATAGTTGAGTGGGTCCTGGTTAGGGGGAGACACTAGTCTTTATGCAGCTGTGTGTCTCTTATGGTAAATCCCACCTTTTGCGATGATTTTTAGTGCATATCATTAGAGGTGAGATTGGAAGTTGTTTCTTGATTTCGATGAGGCCTGGTATGAAAACAATGTGAGACGGGACAATGTTTCTTTTAGCTTTCCTCTCCACATTTGAGTGACTTCGTTTTATCTTCAAGCTTTTGGTAAGTAAGAAGGAAAAGTCGATGGAAAATTGTCTCATCTAATGGCTACCCAAAATATAAGAAAGGAGGTGGACAAGCCTAACCATTACATCAAACAATTTTCCTTCTACCACTTTTCCTTTCCTATCTAACATAGTGTAAAGGATTTGGTAATGTTCATCCATTTTCCAATCACGTGTAGAAATTGCAAAAGGCATGAGCTCTTTCACTAAGGACTGAAAAGGAGTAATTCAATGCAGGATTAATTGTTGGTTCAAGTTTTCCTTCTCTTAACAATTTCGCCACTCAATCTCAGTCCATATGTGTGTTTAGCAACAACCGTGTCTGACATGGTAGATTCAATCTTTTAGGTTTTTTATTTTTTATTTTTGGAATTTTAGAGAGTCCAAATGAGTTGTAACCTTATCTGTTCGGGGTGCTTAATAGTTTCTTTTGCGTCAGAGGTTTGCCGTAAATATTTGACTGTGCATGTTATGATTAATAGAGGAGTTGGAAATGACACAGGCCTTTATAAATAATTTTTTTCCTTTTAAAGCATGTATAGATTTTTCAAATCAAAGAAAGAACTTATGTTTCCTTTTTTTTTTCTCTTTCATAGTTGTTTGGATGGTTTTAGAAAGGGCTTGAATGTCAAAACCAAAATGTTTCATGGCAGCATGGTTTTAGTGTCTTCTTGTGGGGCTAGCTGAGCTACTAATCAGACTTGTGAAGCTTTTTTGAGTTATAATCTTAGTAGGTTAGAGGTCTAAAAGGTGCCTGAAATGGTACCTAGTGAAAACATCATCTAACTTCTAAGCTATTTTGAAAATGAAATCTTACCATGTGCTTAGTTGTAGGCAACCTTCAGTGAATTTAGATGTCCTAAAATGACATCCCTTTTGTATTCTTTTTTCTATTTAATTTTCATCAACTGATCTAAATATCCAGTTGTCCCATGTCAGTTTAATTTAAAGATGATTGTCTTCCATTTTTTGGGCATGGAAGGTCCAAATTGTCATCATGTTTATTGCCAACATCCCAATGATTTCAGTTGTTGAGAATTAGAAAACTTGCCAAAATTATTCTCTCTTTTTGGTTTCTTTTGAATGTTTGGGTTTGGGAGCAGTGGGTTCCTCTGCAAAGTGGATTATTTCGTGAAAACCAAGAAGGTAAAGGACTGGCAACGTTCAATTTTTAATGGATGGTGGAAAGTACACCTGAGGAATTCCATCATAATTGTGGACGGCACTGTCATGTTGGCCAACTCGTGGTAACAAGGGCAGGTCAATTTTGCCTGGGTATCATCACATGCTGCCTGATATTTGGCTATACTGTTTTGCAATTAATTTTGTCATATTGTCCTTGTTGTTAAGGACAAAGTGGGTATCATAAATTCGTAAGATATGGCCTAATTCCCTTCACTTTGGATTCTGACCTGATAATTTAATTAAAAAAATTTCAGATCATTGTAGATAATTTAGATTATGATTTACTGGTATAGGAGTTTCAGATCACCTTAACTTTTCTATTAGTCTTTTTTTTTTTTAATAAGAAAGTGTTAGTAATAATTATTCTCATATAAGTTTTTAATGCTTGTGCAGTGATGCTTGCACCAAATTCATATCACTGTGCCAGAGAAGATCAGAACTGCTTGGCCTATGGAAACAAGGTGTTGATGATCAAGTGGTCAGAACCTCATGGGGATCTGACATGTCAATCGACGACCCCAATCAAGACCAAATTGGGGGGTCCCATGTTACCATCTGGCCCCACCAACCTTTCCAGAATAAACACCAAGAACGACTACAACCAAACACTATGCAGACCCAGCACCATATAGACCAATCAAAGCCAGCCACATCTCAACAACCAAAGCCCTCAAGTACTACACAACAACGTTCTCAAAAAGAAGAAAAGGAAGAAGAGAAGATAGAGGAGGGGGTGATTGAGTCATCACCTAGCCAGATTGGTCAACCTGCTAGGCGGCTTAGTGTGCAGGACAGGATCAATCTCTTTGAGAACAAACAAAAGCAGACCTCAAGCTCTGGAGGCAAACCCATTGCCGTTGGCAAATCTGTAGAACTGAGAAGGCTTTCATCTGACGTATCATCTGTGCCTGCAGTTGCTGAAAAGGCTGTGTTACGAAGATGGAGTGGTGCAAGTGACATGAGCATTGACTTGGGTAATGACAAGAAGGATGGTAATTCAGATAGCCCTTTGTGTACACCCTCCTCATCTTCCGTGTCTCCGGGTAAAAGCAATGTGTTTCAAGGTTTATCTGAGGATAAGGAACAAAAAGATGAGAAGGGTTTGAGTAACAAGGTAAGTTCAGTTAAAGTTGAACCTAAGAATGGTCCAGGTAGAGCTGCTGATTCTGGTTTGAAAGATCAGGGAGAAGTGCAAGTACAGGTTGGTAATCTTTTGGGGAAAGAGGAGGATGTGGGATTGAAGGGGCAGATGACTTGGAAGGATCAATTAGGATCACAGAACAACCAATACCAGTCTTTTACGGGTAAGTCAGAACAGGTTGAGGTGGGCGATCAAGTGGTTTCTCAGGAGAAGCTTACGGGTTTGTTAACAGGAGAGAGGGGAGTTTCAGAGGTTCAGTCTCGAGTTTTTCCTAATAGGGCTGTGATTGTTGGGGTTAAAAACCTACCCAGTTCTCAGTTGCAGTTTGGAGTTTTTGCAGATACAATGGAGGACACCACAACTGAGGGTGAATTAAAGAATAGAGTGGAGGCTCAAGGCAAAGAACAATTGGTAACACAATTGCATCTTAGGGCTCAAGGCCACCCCCGAACATTATCAGGGCAGTTTGAAGGTGGTATTGGACTAAAAACTAAGGAGGCTCAGTATAAAGGCAGTGAAGGTGAGCAGTTTACTCCTCATCTGCCGTGGAGATCTTTGGCCGGTGAAGTTGAGGAAGTGGGAAAGAAAGACTTAACATCATCTGAGAAGCAAATAAGCAAAGTTGAGGATTCTGGAATCCATAAAATGAAGTTCAAGAAACAGGTTCCAGTAGGTGCTGAACAGAGCAAGAAGTCACAGGGTAGGAGGGATGAAGGTGGTTCTTTTTATGCAAATAACAAGTCTGTTATTGGTAAAAAGGTACCTGAGATTAAAGAGAGTTTTAATGCCCCAATGATGCCAGTAGATCAATCTCAGAGGATACGGCAGTCAAGGGGAAACCAGGAGCTGAACAATGAGTTAAAATTGAAGGCAAATGAACTTGAAAAGCTTTTTGCAGAGCACAAACTTCGGGTTCCTGGTGATCAATTCAGTTCTGCGAGGAGAAGCAAGCCTGCTGATGCTCAGATCGAACAAGAAGCCAGCTCACGGTACAAGAAACTGGTGGCAGTAGATGTATCTCATGAACAGATGCCCCACAGAAACTCAATGTCTGAACCAATGGGGAGTTTGAGTAATATGGCTAAATTTTGTACTCCTCCAGCAAAGATTGTAGATAACCAGGAGTATGCTGACAGTTTGAGGCAGAATTTCTCTGGTATCAGCTTTTCAGATGATTCTAGAGGAAAATTTTATGAGAGGTACATGCAAAAGAGAGATGCAAAGCTGAGGGAAGAATGGGGTTCTAGAAAGGCTGAGAAGGAAGCCAAATTGAAGGCTATGCAGGATATCCTTGAGCGAAGTAGAGCTGAGATGAAGGCCAAATTTTCTGGTTCTGCTGAGGATTCTGTTTCTAGTGCTCGTCGACGAGCAGAGAAAATGAGGTCATTGAATTTTCGTTCTCAGAGGGAGCAGGTATCTCCTATTGGCTATTGCAGTTATGTTTTCGGGAAATAAATGCTAAAATTCGTAACTGGTATAATTGGATCCTCATTTTTAAGTTTCGGGAATCTCAAAAACTTCTGATGGAATTATTTATTACTAATTTTGATAAGGTTATGCATTTGGCAGCATCCAATAAGTTCAATTCAGAGTGTAGATGAAGATCTTTCTGAGTTTCCAGATCAGAAGTACTATGGACAGGATAGATCATTTAATGAGGCATCTTTACTAGATGGTTCTTCTAGGAATTCTAACACTAAGAAACTTTTAACAAATAAAAATGTGTCTTTATCCACTCCTCGCACTACACCAGCAGCTGTTCCACGCTCAGCTGCCAAAGTTTCGAATCCCAGTTCTGGAAGGCGAAGAGCACAATCTGAAAATCCTGTTGCGCAGTCTGTTCCCAACTTCTCTAATCTCAGAAAAGAAAATACAAAGCCGTCTTCTGGAGCTGGCAAGATGACTAGCCGTTCCCAAGTGAGAAACTGTGCTCAGAGCAAGAGTACCAATGAAGAGATTGATCTTGGCAAGGATGAACAGCCTCGAAGGTCTCAATCCCTTAGGAAAAGCTCTGCTGGACTTGTAGAAATTTCTGATTTGTCTGCCTTGAACTCTGATGGCATTGTTTTGGCACCTTTAAAATTTGATAAAGAGCAGATGGAACAGAGCTTCAGTGACAAAATTTTGAAGAATATGGAACCAAATCCTCTCCTGAGGAAGGATAATGGCATGGGTCCTGATGCTGGAGTAAATATTGCAAAGTTCAAAGCATCAGAGGCATCTGAGACTTCAAAAGATGAAGAGTCTGATGAGCTAGCATTTGAAGCAGATGATTCCTTGGATATGGCCAAAGAAGATGAAGAGGATGAGCTTGCTATGGCGGTTGACGATTCTGCTGACATGGTATATGGAAGATCAAGACTAAGCCAGGAATCTGACAAGTTGGATAATTCTGGATCTGAGAATGGTGATTCCTTGAGGTCTCTTTCTCAGGTCGATCCTGCTTCAGTTGCTGAACTGCCAGCTGCAGTGCCCACTGCATTCCATACTGGAGTATCCCTGCAGGATTCACCAGGAGAAAGTCCTGTATCATGGAATTCACGCTTGCATCATCCATTTTCTTATCCCCATGAGACTTCACATATTGATGCTTCCATGGATTCCCCCATTGGGAGCCCTGCATCTTGGAATTCTCACTCACTCGCTCAAACAGAGGTGGATGCTGCTCGAATGAGGAAGAAATGGGGAAGTGCTCAGAAACCTTTTCTTGTTGCTAATGCAACCCATAATCAGTCACGTAGGGATGTGACAAAAGGGTTCAAAAGGTTGTTGAAATTTGGACGGAAAAACCGTGGGACAGACGGTTTGGTGGACTGGATCTCTGCTACAACTTCTGAAGGAGATGATGACACAGAGGATGGCAGAGATCCTTCCAATCGATTGTCAGAAGATTTGAGGAAATCAAGGATGGGATTTTCTCAAGGCCACCCTTCTGATGATGGCTTCAATGAAGGCGAGTTGTTCAATGATCAGGGTAGCTCCTATTTTTTCCTTTTATGTTAATTACCTTGTTGTTACTTGCTTAGACTATTTGCTGATTATTTCATTTTTTCCTCATCTGTTAATTATTTTGAGTAGTCATTGATTGAATGCAATTGTTCAATAATTATTGTTCTAATAATAAAAAAATTGCTTTGGACTTTCTACTTTCATAGAATATCTTGCCTTTCTTGCAAAGCTTTAGGATACGCTTTTATGCTCTTTTCAACTTTGGAAAAGTGACTTGTTTATGAACTGCTTTAGCTTATAAAAGTGTATTATATAAGTTACTTTTTCAAAAATGAGTTGAATTCAAAACAGTTTCAAGTGTTTACTTCAGTCCTGGGGTTCATTCTCCAGTAATTGATTAAGGAAAAGGAAAAATCAATTTGGTTAAAGGAGAAACCCGTGCATATCTTATTCCTCTGTCGTTAGAATAAGTAACCTTTAGGCCTCTTGGTTGATTGCTATCTTATGTTAGTCAAGAAGGTTATAATTTGAGTGGCAAAGGATATTTGAGAAGTAAGCTTACTATCAAGGAAATAAACTTAAGTCTGCAGTTCTCAAAATTCATGATAAACATATGCAAATATTTTAAATATATTTTTGGCTTCCGAATTGAACTTGATGACGCATGTTTCTTTTCCTTGTTGCAATTTTTCCATGTCATTTCTATTCATTGTTGCAATTTTTCCATTTCTTTTGTTGTATATATGAACCTGATTTTAAACTAGAGTCATTAATGGTCCCTTGCAGCTCAATCCTTACATAGTTCTATTCCAGCACCACCAACAAACTTCAAATTAAGGGAAGATCATATGTCTGGAAGCTCCATAAAAGGTGACGCCTTATTAAAATTAGTCTAGTTATCTAATGCTTCTCTTTCTTGGAAGTAATTTATGAAGGCATTCTATTGAACAAATGGTATCGTCTCATAGATTGTTGCTGTGAACCTATCCCCTTTCGTAACCAAGTCTGGCTTTATTTGATGCCAGAGAACTTCCCATTGAAAGCAGTATACTACATGAAAGTTAAACTTTGTGGAATCTCAGTCTTTTCGTTTTATGCTACATGAAAGTTGACTTTGTGCAATCTCAGTCTTTTCGTTTTTGCCTTAGAAAAATCTTAACCGAAAGCACATATGATATGAAGCTAATGCTGTTGACAATCATTTCGAAACTTCTTTTTGAGCCATATTTTAGAACTTCAGTACCATTGGAGAATCTATTGAGAAGAAACTTTTAGTTTGTTCTTCTGTTGAATTCATGGTCTTTATTCATAATGGTATACTTAAACTGGAATGATTTTGCAGCACCACGATCATTCTTTTCACTCTCATCATTTCGAAGCAAGGGTAGCGATTCCAAGCCTAGATATATTTCATTTGGGGGAAGTTCAGGATAAGTGCTTGGAATCACATCTTTGAGCAGTAGGCTGTAAAGACAGACAGATGCTTGAGGGAGGCACGATACAGTTGAAAAGCATAACATCTGCGAAGGGACTTGTAAATCTTCATGGAGCCACGAGGCCTTCCTCATGATCTAGTGAGTAATTTTCTGTAGTTGTGTCCAGATATGTTGTATATTGTATTGAACAAGAAATCGCCTATTGGCTCCAAGTCATTGTGATTTTGGTAGTCCAGAGGCATTCTTTTTGTCCTTTTAATATGCTTTTGCCATGTGATGTATATCAAAAATTGAACTCTTTGTTCATCAGAGTTATTGACAATGCGGAGTAAAAGAAAATTGCTTTTATCTTAGTTGCAATTTTCTAATTATCCCTTTTTTCTGGGTGGAATTCCCTTACCCTTTATCGTATTCCTATACTATTAGATTTTATTAGAAAATTCGAGTCTTAAAACTTGATTTTAATATATTGTTAAGCTCGACTCGAAAACTTGAGCTCAAAGTTTGATTTGAGTTTTATATTTTATGTTTGAGTCTCAAAGCTTGATCGATTCTTATATTTTATGTTTAAGCTTAGATTATAATTTAATTGAATCGACTGAATTTGATTTTATAAATTTACATAGAACATATTTTTTTGTCATTTACTTATATTTATATATTAAATATATTTTAAAAATAACAAAAACTCAAATAAATTTGATAATAAATTTTGAGTTGAATATTAAATTATTTGAATTTTATTCTATTCACTACTTAAATATTAAATTATTCAAATTTGGTTTCACTCCTTACTCAAACAGTTCAAATTCAACAGCACAAAGATCAAATTTTTTTTAGTCTAAGTTTGGATAATTCAAGAATAACATGATTAGTTCACACCCAAAAAAATATTTTAAGCAAACAAAGCAATGGATGTATCAGGTTCATAGGATATTTTCAATTTGGGTTTCACAATATTTATGTCATTACTATCTCCCGAGCATGGTTCATATGACTACAAGTTACACTGGTCGGACATTTTTGTCTTGTTAAAGGTATGGTTGCCTTTGTCACCTCTATTTTTGAGACTTCCCAGAAACTTTTCATCAGTGGAAAAGCCTGGGAAACGGTGATTGAAAACGTTTTGATTAAGAATATTTTAAAATAAAAGTATTGATTAATAGCAGCAAACAAACTTGTTCTTGATCAAATTTGATGCAACTTCTCCTTACAAATATGCTTAAACTAAACAAATGTTGCCTAAGACTCAAAGCTACTCGAAATGAAATTTCGCATGACAACCTCGAAAGTACAATACTAGATTAAAAAAAAAAAAACCCATCATTTAATTTTCCATTTTCTTACAATAAAAACGCTATTTTTAACTTTTTTTTTCTCTTCCCGTTTATATTTATCTCTTAAGACTTGTCTGAGCATCGGTCGTTTCCTCGTATTTTATGAAATAAAGAAGAAATCCAAGACACAGATGCTGTAATAAGCTGCTCATTTCATTAAAGCTATAGTTTTTGTGTATCAATTTGTAGATGTGATCGTAATTATTTGAAAGAAATCTTGTTTTTTCTTTGCAATGTTGTGGAATTTCTTCTCAGATTTTTTCTTCAAACTGAAATTTTGGGTTTTGTTGGAATTTCGGAAAATAAATAAATATTTCTTTGTTAGATGGTGATGATATTGATTAGATGGGTTGTCTTTGGTTACATTAGTGACCATTTGATTGGAAAAGAAGTATTGGGTCGATCTTGTTTTGAATCAATGATGAGAGTTTAGTGAATATCAGAATTATAGAATTAAGTAATCTAGGAGTTAATTTATATATATTTTTTATTTGGTCAATTTTAATGGTTTCATTCTAAAAGTGTCGTATTCTAATCGTTGTCATCATTAATTTTAATGGGTTGCTGCATCTTTCTTTTCTCAATGTCTAATAAGGGTGTTAATTTTGCTTTTATTTTAGTTTGAAGGGATTTAGGGTAGTTGAGAAATAGGGGAATAAAGATGGTGAAGATGACAATGACTGCCCGTGTTACTGATGGTCATCCTCTAGCGGAGGGACTGGACGATGTCGTGATCTGATAGATGCTGAAATGTACAAACAACAAGTTAAGGCTTTGTTTAAGAATCTCTCCAAAGGCCAGAATGAGGCTTTAAGGATGTCTGTTGAAATTGGCCCTTATGTATTCCAGTATCCTTGTTCTCGTGTCTATTTTTTGGATGCCATTTTTCTCGAGCTATGAAATAGTTTCATACTTTATTACTTTTTCTGAGGAAAGAAATAAAGTTTTGTTGCATGTTTTTGGTGTTATGTGCAATTGCATCTGAGTTGTGTTGTTACTTTGACCTAAGCTCTAAGTTATATCAATGAAGGACGTGTTTGTTATATGACAGTGTGTGACCGTGCTTATCCTAAGAAACTTGCCTTTCAATACCTGGAAGACCTCAGGAGTGAATTTGAGCTTGTTAATGGAGCTCAAATTGAAACAGCTGCGAGGCCTTATGCCTTTATTAAATTTGGTAGGTTCCTTGTGTTTAGTGTTTGGTTTTTTCTGCTTTTCTTATGCAACTAGCATTTCTTCCACTTTGATTTGTTCTGCTTCTCTTACCAGGCTTGATTTTGTCCTTTATTTGTCTTTAGGATACATTCAAACAGAAGACAAAAAAATTGTAGCAAGACACCCATGCTTAACGAAATATTGCAAAGTTGAATGATGAACTCTATGAAGTTCACCGAATAATGACTGGCAATGTACAGGAAGTTCTTGGCGTTTAGGAAAAGTTGGACCATAAGATATTTCTTTTTCCTTTCAGAATTACTTTATGCCATTTTTTTTAACATTGAATTTTGTTTGAATAAATGCACCATGATAAATGCTGAATTTTGCAATTATGAGCTAGGTAACTGTGCTTTTACAATTTTAATGCATCTGTTTTATTGCATGTGCCGGTTAAAAGGGGAAAAAACCTTGTAGGTGATACCAGACCGATGCTTCTGTAACTTTTTCTACCCCACTTTAACTTTTGTAAATTACCCTCAATTAGATAATACACATTCGAACATGGACTGATAACTGGATGATTTTAGTTTTATATATATATATATATATATATATATATAAATATATATTTGTCTTTAAAAAGAAATACAGTGTTTCTTGTGTGAGTGCGGGTGAAGGTTTTGTAACTTGTGTTCCTTTGATAGTTAGATTTTGCTGTTAATAAAACTTTGATTTGCATTAATCCTATAATGCTTGCTTTACTGGTCTTTGCTTCTCATCGAGTGTTTCTGGAGTGTTGTTTATCAATTCACATTATGCCAATTAATTTTAAATAACTTCACTTCTAGTATTTTGTTCTCTACTAGCAGTTGCATGTGGTACAAGGGCAAAGTTAATTATGGTTGCATCTTGTTGCTGCCTTAGCTAGCTTCTCAGTATTGCCCTCAAATTGAACTAACCTAAATGATTTTCTTCTTTACTGATGGTTCAATATGCAACATTCTCTTCCTCTTCTTTTTCACTGGGTGTTAGATTGTATTACCATTTGACGAACCTAGTGTGCTTTTCACCTTTTTTTTGCGAATAATGCAGAGGTCAGTCAAATGACCTGTCGTTTGACATCGGAGTCTCGTATATATGCTGACAAGGCAAGAGATTTAAATCGACAGGTTAGTTTTCTCTGATTGGTGATGAAGAAGTCTCATTATTTTGGGTTATCCTATTTTTGGGTTTAGGCATTTAGCTTTTGCTTTTTGGCATTTTTGTCGGTGTTACTAATAGTGTGCCACAATGTCATGATGTTCTTGGTTGAAAACATAGGTGATTGATATGATAGTCTTCATCAGTCTTACAATGACTCCCTAAGCATGGACTGGCACCTCAGGAAAAAAATGGGAAATCATTGGGCAATTTATTGCACCAATAGTTTGAGTTCTAGGCTTTATTGATTATCATGAAGACAAGCATGAGGTAGTTATATAAGTATTTCTTTGTTAAATTCATTCTTTAAGTTTGAATGCCCCCTACCCGTTAAAAAAATCATCACGAAGAATGGATTTAGCACCTAAATCTGATTTATGTTGTACAGTTTGAGTGAAGTTGCCATTAGTACCATGGAAGAAAGATGCTTTGATTAACTTTGTTGCTTAATTTCCTTCTACTCAATCTGTATTATTTTTTCTTTTAAATGAAGGTCTCTCTTGCAAGAGCTCAAGCCAATTTTCCATGTTCTTCATGTGGCTGGATTGCTATTGTAATCTTTCTTGATTCATTGAAGTTTGAAAGTTCTTTTATCGGTTTCATCTATTTGCCTGTAGGCTTTAATTCGTAAGTGGGCTTCTGTTGCTATTGTGTTAGGAGTTGTCTTCCTCCTCTTCTGGGTGAAAGCAAAGTTACGGTGATTCAACTGTGCTTCATAGTTTTAAGAGCTCATCGTGGAATTTCTTGCTGTGGGTAGCTTGCACCTCGGAGACCAAACGTTGGAATGCATTCTGGTTTTTGTTCATGACACAATTCCGCGAAGCATAGGGACAATTGCAATGTGGAATTGTGGAAGAGAGACCCTACCTTAAGAGCATATGTGCAAGACAAAACTATTCTTTCCTTGTATAAAAGCCATAATACAACAGCAAATGGTAAACTAATAAAGCATCATGTGTCCCAGCTCCATCTCCAACGACAATTCCATCACGATCGTGATCAAATGACAAAATCGTGTCCCAGTTATAAAAATGTGTACCAATGGTAATTTATGCAAGAAGCAGAAACTCGAAAGTTTGAAGTTGGAGGCTTTACAGTGTTCCAAGGGCATGAAGCTTTGGTCGGGATAACAATCCCTCGGTGAGAGAACTCTGCATGATGCCAAAACTGCAGCCCACAATTAAAAATTAAAGAAAATTGGATGAACTGCATTCGAACCACGACAAAGCATCATGTGCTGCAAATCATCTTAAATTAGAGATAGCACTAACTTAAATTGTTTGGACTGGTGTTGTATGTCATGTAGGAAACTTATTGGTGAAACAAGGCTTTACTTGATCTCAAGATAGAAGTGATCTACTCAAACTAATGCCTACAAACAAGAGATAGAAGTGATATAGGAACTTACAGTAAATCCATACTAATGCCTACAAACAAGAGATAGAAGTGATGTATCTACTCACTGCCTCTCCGCCGACGATATGACCAGCCGCACTAAGTATAAAATTATATTTGTTGCACCAGCCGCTGATAATACGTCGGTTGGACCCATGCAACCCTGTGATTTTGGCATCTCCTAAGTAACCTTCTAATTAGGTTTACTCTCACTGTTTTGGACGCCAGAGATAGCTCTAGCCTTCCACAAAGAGATTTGAAGTTTAGTGCTTTACCAAATCCATTTCTAGTACTGCAGAACCTATGTTGTTTGCTGCCAGAGGTATACTGAAAGGATTTGACTTCTTAGATGGAGATCATATTTTCAAATCATTCGTTGAAGATCTATTACAAATTTGCTAGTTCAATTGGCTTTCTTTGGAAAACAAGATCAGATATTTCCTCACATATAAAATACCATAGGTTGAGAATGCCATTGTGAGTTTATAATAGGTTTTTGATTGTTCAAAATCAAAGCTTGTTTTCCTCTTTTTCTTTTTGAATACTCTGGTTTACTCCTTAATATAAAATTTAAGATTTGACAGATCAAAACTGGCAGCAATAAAAGGCTGTTGAAGTAGACGTTGATCGGATTGTTGTCTCTATCATGGAGGTCGCCAGCTAGATTATGCTCCAGCCACCATTTCTGTTCTGGAAAAAGTAAACCTCTTACTGTTGATCATGCTTGCTTCTGAAGCATTAGATTTTCCAACATGATTAGAATTGTATAGAAGGTGATTAATGCAGGCCCTGTTTGCTTATTTATTTATAACCTATAAGAGAAAATCATAGTTGTTTTATGAAGTACATGAAGGAAAATGAAATTGCCCATTGTTAAATACATGTTAATGGTGAACTTAAATGGAGCATGGAGAAAGGATTTGATGAAAGAATTTTGATTTGGCACATTGCTACGGCATCTGCTACTATTTGGAGGAACCTATAGAGGCTATTCAATCAGAGCGCGAAATGAACATTCTTTTGCCAAGGAATCTATAAAGGCTATTCAATCAAATCAGTCCCTTCTTATTCTTATTCACTCTCCACTCTCCCCATCTTGGAGCTTGAGATCTCAATAATGAATCTATTACTACTATGTTATGGCAGAAATGGAGCTTAATTGATGATACGTGGGTAGAAATGCTTGCTCATGCTGCACCTCATTGCGAAGGAAATCAGCACGGAGAACAACAAAGGCGAGTAGGGCAGCTTCAAACCCATGTCTGGCTTCTGATGGCACACTTGGGCTTAACTGATCACTTCCAAATACTACTACCCAGTGACATTACCAGGCTGACTGCCAAATAGCCTTGCAAGTGATGATATATACATTTGTTAGCATTATGCTCGCTTGCTGTCATAGGTGTTTGAAAGTTTTTTTTTTTCATTTTCTTGGCAATGCATCTGTAAATTTTGCTTTTCTTCAAGGCTGGAAATTTTTAGTAAAATAATCTTTCCTCTTATGTTTTATTCTTGTGCAGAGAATTCCCTTCTCCGAATTGTCATTTTTTTCCCTTGTTCAAAATATGGTTAGTGCCATACTTGAATTCATGTACTTTTGTCAAACCTTAATCAGTGTTTAAAGACAGAAATCACCAGCAGATTTCTTCGCATAGTTACAAAGTTTTAGCTGTTTTCTAGAAGAATGATATTCCATGATTTTGTTGGAAGCGTTTGGACTTCATAATCAATAGAATTATACAGGGTCGCCACCTGATTTGAGCTTTTAATCCATGGACTCAAGAATCACAGTCAATTCCGTTTTCAAATCAATTTTTCTGTTAAAAAATATGGAATGGTATAAGTGTAACTTTTGTAAAATTCCAAGGTCATGTATGTCCTCCAATGCGCATACAATATAGAGGACTGCCTTTTTGGAGAATCCAACTTTTATCTGCAACCGCAATGGCGGTTTTAATCCACTGCTCTCGCTTCCCTCCCCGCTCATGCTCCCTTCCATCTCCACCCTCCGCCAAACCCCAATTTCCCGGTCAGTGCTCCCTTTCTCTTGCCATATTCTTTCACGCTTCTTTTCGTTGCCTTGTAAATTCTTATGTATACTAATTTTACAAGGAAATTTGATGATTGAAAAACAGGGAAGGTAGCATCTTTTATATGTAAACTAGGAAACTTTGGACCTTCCTTTAAAGATGTTAATGAACCAGTTAAGATTCATCATCTGTTGCGAGAAAGGGGTAAACAGTCCTTACTCCATTGCCAAAAGCCGGGGGGAAAGTGGGTCTTGGATCGTATTTCATCATATTATGATGAATTTTTACAGCAGTTATCTACTCTTGAGGTATGATGGTGAGTCCTCTGGGCAGCTATTTGCTTTTATTATTTCTAATCATGGTTACAAAACTAAGCTAGTTAGATACTTATATTTTATGTTATTTGGATATGATTGTGAGCTAAATGTTCACTTTCACACCTGGTAATATATAATTTGGCTTTGATAAGATTTGTAGAATACTTAAATCTCAATGTTTGAAGTTCATGAAAGATGCATATGACTTAAATTACTTTGATTTTTTTTAATTATGGAAATTTATGGTGTATCAAGTCACTCTTTGAAGATTAAAAGAATTTTCTTCCTTTTTATCAAATTGTTCTAATTGATTGAAGCTGCTGAGACAGGGGGGCTTACGGTTAGGAGTCCCAGTGACAGCATTTCTTGCTGCCAACATTTTGATGTTTTCTGCTCCTTTCAAAGCCCTGGCAGAAACGTGTGAGGCTGATAACTCCATTTTCAATATGCCTTTACTGCTATTTGTAGCCCTTATTGGTGCCACAGTTGGAGGTATCTTTCTTACTTTTGATCGTCTTTAGTTCTGGTCTATAATGGGATGCAACCTTGTGTGCTTTGCAAATGAACTTACAATGATACAAACACAGTCAGCAATTGATATTTCATTGTTCAAACTATATTTGATGTGCTTGAAGTTGAAGAAATTGTTAGTTTGTTACTCCTAAAATACCTAGACTCGGATTCATTCCAAGATATCATGAAAGAAGAGATTCTGAATGGCTAATTTACAAAGTTAGAAAATGTCTCAGTTCACAGAATCTAGAAATAAGATAGCTGTTTTCTGTTTGGATTACCAATTTGTAAAATAAATGTACAATTCCCGCCCTTTCCCTCCCTAAACACTGGAATTCATGCTGCGCGGTCTATGTAACTCATGAAAATAAACTTTTTATGTCTTTTTCTATGTCATGTCGGATTTAGTTGCTACCTCTCCTTTTTATATTTTTCACTTTTTGGAAAATGATGTAATGCAGATATCCATGAAAATTCCATGTTGCACAAACTATTATTTCCCTAATAATCCATAATTTGTACCTCAGGATTGCTTGCACGGCAGAGGAGAGGGGAATTGCAGCGAGTGAATGAGCAGCTGCGCCAGATTAATGCTGCTCTAAGAAGGCAGGCTAAGATAGAGTCATATGCTCCCAGCCTGAGTTATGCTCCGGTTGTTGGTAGAATATCAGAGAATGAAGTGGTTGTTGATCCAAGAAAGGAAGAATTGATCTCTCGATTGAAGAGTGGAAAGAAATTTTTAAGAAATCAAGATCATGAGAAGGCTTTTCTAGAGTTTAAGACAGCCCTGGAGCTTGCTCAGAGTCTAAAGGATCCTATTGAAGAGAAGAAGGCTGCCAGGGGTTTAGGTTTGTATCTCTCCCTTTATCCATCTTGTCCCCATCTCCGATTTAGTAATATATAATTATTATGGTTTAAGCCAAACCAAGTGGAAGAAGAGGAATAAGGATTATGATTTATTATATGGCATTGCCTTGTATCTGTGTGCATCAAGCTTTTAGGTGCCATATATTTGGTAAGGAAGAAATCCCTAGTTGTTTATGAATATAAGTGGTAGTGCCTAAGCATAAAGAGATGAAATCATATATCCTTTAAACTTTTACCAACTATATAAGGGTGTTATCATGTTATGTGGTTATTTTTGTAGAGTTATACAGTCTACGGAATCCTAAAATTTTCTTATTGCTTGGATTGTAAGCCTGGAACTCCTTTTCATAAAGGTTACCTGAAAGTGTAAGAGTCTCCGACTTAAGTTTGCTTCATCCAGGTGCGTCATTGCAAAGGCAAGGCAAATATCAAGAAGCCATTAAATACCATTTGATGGTTTTAGAAATATCTAAACGAGAAGGGGAGGACTCTGGAAACACAGAAGCTTATGGAGCAATTGCCGATTGCTACACTGAGCTTGGAGATCTTGAGAAAGCAGGGAAATTCTATGACAAATATATTGCCAGGTTGGAAACAGACTGACGAAGTTGCATCTATAATAAAAATCAACCTTTTTTATGTACTCTAAAAACATTAGGTTGAAGAGATAGCAGACAGCTTGCGGAGTTGCGGCTATAGCCTTTTCCGTTTTGTCCCCGTCTCTCCCCACCTCTACCATCAATGTTGTTAGTTGCAGTTTGCAGATACTGGTTTGTGAATTTAACCATTACTTGGTTGGGTCAATGATACCTTGTTCCGTTTCCCACCTTTTTCTCATCTCCAGTATCCATGTTTGTAGCAGATCCTGAAATTATGAATTTATTTTATGTTATTATTGGTTGGATCATGCGTTGCGACAGATGGTATGCACTTCCTATCATTTAAGGTTGCACAATATTTGCAATACTAACCTCAACCGGTTGAAAAAAGCATCTTTCCTCCACAAAGGTGTGTATAAAGGCTCTTCAATTTATTACAATAAATAATGTCATCAATACAGTTCTGTATGCCAGGCCAGTCAGCAAGTGCGATGAAATTAATCTCTCAAGTTCAAACAATGGATCATAAATAGTTAAATCTTCTAAATATGTACAAGTAGAATCCAAGAGAAAGCTGCAAATAGGCTTTATATATCCATTGGCACAGCAACCGTATGAAATATGTAGGAGAAAATACACTAGAAAGCAGGGTTGATACATTCGACAAACACATGCTATAGATAAAAGCAGGGTGCAACCCCACTGCTAAAAAGGGGAAAATACATTAAAAAGCCTCCTAAATGTTTTGTTTAGAACTCAAATAAAACCTGCAAATGCAAGAAATATGGATATTACCACACAAACTCTATTTTTATTACTGATAGTACATCAGCTGCTGGGCAGCAGCAACATTCTGGAATCCACCATCATATATAGCTTGGCTTGCTCCAGCTGCACCTACTCCCATTGCTGCTTGCTTGAGAGGATGCTGTACCTGAGGGTGCATTAGGGCATGAACACCACCCATTTTGTTCATGGCAAGTTGCCTCTCATAAGCTAAAAGGTCAGCAGCTGAAAAGCCGGGTAAAGGTGCAGCAACAGGTGGGGGAAGTGGATTTGAACTCGTCCCTGATGGTGTAGGCTTGCTGCCCCAAGAGCACTGCACAAACAAATTAAAGATGCCAATTTCTCATTATCCAAGGAATTAAAAAGTGAAAGTTGGAACTACAACTACAAGATTTAGACAAGCAAGATTGAATCTAAAGAACATAGACCATCCTTGACAATCATCCAACTCATTATACAGCTCATTTTAGGATACTTAAGGGTCAATGATTCAATGTACATAAGAACCTATGCAAAGAATTTCCAAAGCATCCTCCTCCAAGGACTTCAAAAATACACATTATGTTACATATTTATATTGGTCAAATAAAGAAGTAAAATTTTGACTAAAGGCAGAGAACAAACCTTAATTTGCTTGCCACATAGAAATGACTGAGCGTTCCCCATCTGAATAGCCAAAGCTGCCTCAACATGAGTACTGTATCTTACAAAGCCAAAGCCTTTATCACGCTGGACCCGAACCTCTTCTATTACCCCAGCACCAAGAGAATGGAAGTGCCGGTGGAGTTCAAGTTGGGTGACCTGCAGGAATAAAAAGAAAAAATTGGTTTTATTGGAGAACCTAACATGTTCCTTTACAGTACAAATTAACTGGAACTTTCAGAACATGCAATCAAAATTTTATTAGAAGATGGAAGTTCTCAGGGTTCAAATATTAGACAACTGGTTCAAGCTTCATACCATCATTGGTTGAGAAGCTTGAATTGATGGTTAAAAGGCCAATTATTCTTTTTACTCTAGCTGGGTTTTAAAAAAAAACATAAATGACCAAAGTACGGTAAAATTTAATGTTATCCATGCATCTAGAAATATGAGATTTCCTAAAAGTGATGGAAGAAATGCCCATTTCACTTGTCCCATGCAAAGTATGCTCATAATGCTTTGCAATCCGCATTTCAGTATTAACCTGCATGTGCAAAATAATAAATAAAATAGATGTTGGGGATAGCTACTTGCCTCTGGAGCCAGATTGCCCACATAAACAGTAGTATATTGAGGATTATTCTCAGGAACCTCAGTATTGGTTGTCTCTTTACCATCCTCTGCATACCAAGGTAATAGATGTATCATGTAAGATTATTTCCCGTTTGGCACAAATTTAAACATCCATAAAAGGTTAAATAAAATAATAAAATACTAATAGTTTTGAGGTTTGCATTGAACAAAGTAATAATTAATGTGCAAGTTTGATTTTTGAAGAAAAGATAATGATTTTTGCTGGAACAAACGCACCTGATGAGCCATTGGTTAGTTCCACCACACTTTTGGCATCAGAGCTCTGCTTGTCATCATTGTTACCAGCACCCTTTGTTGCCCAGTTACAACGAATCTGCCTACTGCCAAGCCACTTGCCTAGAAAAATAAGTCAAAAGAACATTTGAATTTTTAAGGCAATATCAAATAACAGCAATTCATGCAAGTGATAATTCCTCTAACAAGTTACTAGTAAATATAATTCTTCCAGCTCAGCCACAATAATTTAATGAACCAATACTCTCTAAACATGGTGATTTTACAGAAAAATTCATCAAAGAGTAACAGAGGAAAAAAAGAAAAGGAGAAACATTTTTATATTACTATTTCAGCAACTTAATAAGATTACTTCAAAGCCTGAAAGATATAAAATATAAACTTTCAAACTAAAAATCACAGTTTTATTTGATAAGCTAAAACTGTGACCAGTGAAGATATAAAAAAAAAACATGTATAGAGTAAGCGTCAATCTTACCACTTAAGTCATTAATTGCACTTTGTGCATCCTGAACAGAGGAAAAAAAAAGTCAAACACCAATAGATGAAACAACACTATAATGGAAGAGAAACCCAAAGAGCAACCAGAAACTTAACCAACAAACAGTACCTGCTGGTTGCGGAATGAAACAAACCCAAATCCTCTTGAACGCCCAGTTTTCTGATCCCACATAACCCTTGCATCCCTGAAATTAGTAAAGACATCAGATTTGTTTTTCATTGTGACACCAATAGATCACTACTATATGCATCATGAAAACATTAATCAAGGTTTACTAAGTAATAAATTTTCACATCCTGATAGTTTAGACTTTTAATAAGTTACAACCCATGCATTTAGTGAAATCAAGATAAAAAAGAAAAAGACACTTACGAACAGCTGGGATAGACAGAAAAGCATGCAAACAGCATTGCATCAGTAACCTCAGGACTAAGATCCCCAACAAAAATGTTAAAGTGACCTGCACCAATTATGATAGTATCAAAATTATAATTAAAAAATAATTGCCATTACATCATAAAAATTTTAGAGCAAAATTTTGCCAAAAAAAGAAAAGGGAAAACCTGTTGTATCCTCTCTCTGACCACTAGCATATGCCCAATTGACCTTGATAGGTTGTCCAAATCTGCAGATTGCATGATATTATATGATGTAAAAGTACACTCAAAATGGAGTATGAGGTACAGATTAAAAGTTAATACTTACAAATGCCTTCCATTTAGAGACAATATAGCAAGAGCAGCTGATCTGCGATCGAAGTAGTGGATGAACCCATATGATGACTGTTTAAGTAGAGTGAGAAACAAAAGACATGTCAACCATACAGCAATCAATTGGCTGAAGGAAAAGGGAGAAAAAGTAAGAAATTTAACCATTGCATAATTAGAGCATCCTCAAGGTATCATAAGGAAGAATAGGATACTATATTAAAATAATACCTTTTCCTTTCTGATAAGCTTGCAACCTTCAACAGGACCAGTACTTGCAAAAACCTCTTGCAATAGAGGTTCAGTCACTTGTGTATGGATGTTTCCCACATACCTGCAGTTTCTCAAAAATAAAAAAACTAGAAAGTTTAAAAAAAAAAAAGAAACAAAAAAAATAAATAAAAGGCTATAAGTAACTTTCTGAGTTGTTCGAAAGATGCAAGAACATACACATAGCTATCGCATTCCCAAACCATTTAACTATCAATTTAAGGAGCCATTGGCTTCAAATTTTGCACTAACAGCATTTTCAATCACCAGATTCATGAAGGAAATTGTCTCCAATGTATATAATTATAAGCATAAAAGTGACTAGGGTAGTTGCTTAAGCAAGAAGGCGAAACAACAGACACACAAAATACAAAAGAAACAAAAAGGAAAAAGAAAAAAAATGTAAAAATATCTAGGCAAACACTCACACACTGCGGCAAGTACTTGGATCAAAACCAGGAGGCAGATTTCCACTTGGGATTGGCTCTATCTGCAAAAAGAAAAAGTGAAAAAAAAAAATAAAAAGAGGGGAAAAGAAGAAATGATGTAAAAAAAATCCATTCCCACTCGCCCAAATTCTAAAGCATTCAAATCCTGGATAGAAGATGAGTTTTAGAAGGTATCCAACATTCAGCCTAGAAAAAACAAGAAACTAACTACAACCATCTGAAATGAGAGCATCACTTCTCCAACGTCTTTGAAAACACTTTATTAAAGACAAAAATAACAATATACTTTATTGCTTTTACTATGATTTCCCCTTTGGTTTTTCAGTGACAACCAAACCCAAATATTTCGCATCATCTAAATAAGACATACGTTCATCAGAACTGTAGTCTGAAGGTCAGAGAAAATTCAAGGATAATGCAGTTCAATATTCCTTTGAACTCCCTCCGCCAAATTGAAAAACATATCTATATCTTTCTACACAATTGAAACAAAAAAGGTCTGCCGGAAATGTAACTTCACCAGAATGCAAATTTGAAAGTAGAGTACATTTCTATAAATTTGCTCCATGCTGTTATATTCCAGCACTATAAACCTAAAGAGTCCCAAAAATTCAGGAACCATGTTTTACGCTTCAACACTAGAAACAAGAGAGAGAGAGAGAGAGAGAGAGAGAGATTGCACATTTTTACCCAATATTTGCAAAAAAGAGATACCGGTAGATACATATAAACATATGTCTCAACATTTGCAAAACAACATGAAGATTTCGATCAGCAGTAAACTAAATAAAACCAAAGTAGTGAGAAACACGAGTAAATGAGAAAGAAAACACCAGAAGGAAACCTACTAGCTTGCCCATTGTAACTTCATACAAGAGAAACAACAACATTGGAATTTCACGCAATGAAAATGTAATATATCGAGAAAGAAAACAATCTCACATCAAATTTCAAACCCAAAACAACGAGTTTAACTTTACACCAAAAGCATGTTAAAGACAGACTTTCCCATTTCCAAAAACCAAATACAAAACATTCAACTTTCCGACTACAAAAGCAGGTGAAAAAATGGAAAAAAAAAATCACATTCAAAGCCATAAAAATATCACAAAAAAAAAAAAAACAAATTCCACGAATTCAAGCAAAACCTAGAGAAAAAGTTGAGCTTTCAAAATCCGTAACAACACCGCATAAAATCCCACCACCAACCCTTGCCCTACCAATCAATCAAATACAAGAAACCAAACACGAGCTCGAAGATCAAAACACGATTTCCAAAAATCCAAGAAATCATTCCTAGAAATCGGATCAAAAACTTGTAAATGATCGACGAAAACAGGAATTGACGAAAAAAAATAAAGAGATGAAAAAGAAAAAAGAGTGGAAAACCTGAGGAGGAGCTAAGATGCCTGGGTGATAGAGAGACTGTTGTTGGAGGAGAGCTTGTTGCATCAAGGCTTGTTGCTGTTGCTTTAGCCTCTGGTGCTGCATTTTTTCTTGGCGATTTTCTAGGGAAAATTAATCGGGGTGTTTGGTTTCCAAGAAAATTACCCTTTTTTTTTTCTCTTTGCTAGGGTTCCAACTTCCAAGAATGGGGGTCCTCGAGAAAGTGAGAGGAAAAAATAAAAATGAAAGAGGAAAAGAGACCTCTAAAAAGAGTGGAAGAGAAACAAGTGGCTCCAAAATGTATTTATAACGGGATCATTATTGAGGGAAGGAAAAGGATAAAGTTACCTCTCTGTGTTACTTGTGATTGTCAATAACAAATGAAGAACTGCCACGTATAAAATTTCGCAGAGGGATCATTTATTGGAGGCTATGAGACAAAATCCATGTCCAAAAGTGAAGTAAGAGTGGACAGGCTTAGAAAAGTACAAATGCTTTGGCCCAATAAACCAGATAATGGGCCTTTTATATCAAATTGACGAAGACTGTACAAGTGAGCTTTCCTTTGTAAAGAAATTGTGAGAATCATTAGGTATGTCAAAATCCTTTTCTTTTAACAATTTATATGAAAATTTTTAAGTGAATTTAGTAGAATTTTTAATTAAAAATAATTAAATTAAAATTAAAATAAAAAATAAAATTGATAAATTAAAAGATCTCGTTTATATAGATCAAATATATAAAATTTTGAAAAAATTTAATAAATTTTTATATATTTTTTAAATAAATATTTTTAATAAAAATATTAAAAAAATTTACCATTAAATAAGAATCATTAAATTTAAATTATAAATAATATTTTTAATAATTTTTTTACATATTATTGATTTTTGTATTAAACTTTATTAATCTATTGATTTGATTTTTAAAAAAATTTATTAAATTATTTCTTAAAAATAAATTTCATAAATTTCATCTTAAAAACTTCTAATAAGTTTTTCCCCTTTCATTATGGATTTGATGGGGAAATTAAATTTTGGACCTTAGAAATTGCAATGGTATGAATCAACCTGTCTCCTTCTTACACAAAGGCAATGAAACGTAGATTCAACAATCTACCATTGATCAAATTTTTTTCCTTACTAAAAGTATGAATGGAGTAGTTTCAAGAAGGGGAAGAACCAGTCTCTCCATCATGGATACAGAATTAATTCAATCACGTAGTTTGTATTTCAGTTTCTTCCCTGCTAAGTGCTTCTGCAGCCAATTCCTGTTCTGTTATTTACTGCTTTGTTCCCTTCGGATACAGATGATTGTTTTTATGATTTCATATGTTTGTAGTCCGTAGCTGGTGAAGAAGTTGAACAAATGATTTCTGCTTCTGCGGCTGATGTTCCCCGACACTGATTCATGGTTTCCATATTTTACCATTTTAAGCTTAAGCACTGTTGGCAAGTTTGACTGTGTTGTTAATCTTTTTTTTTCTTTTGAAAAAGAAATACCTGTTTGTCCTAAGACAGTAAAGCTTCGATGTCGTGTTGGAAATGCTGTAATTGTTGAGAATATTGATTAAAATCTCGTAAGAGATTTGTTTGATATTTGTTTGAAATTTATCAAATATTATTTGATGGATAAAAAAACTTACAAAAAAAGAATTCTAAGAAAAAGAATATTCTTAATAAGTAAATTTGACTTGCAAGAGAAGAATTCTAAAAGAAAATGAATTCTTAATAGGCAAGTTTGACTTACAGGAGAAGAATTCTAAGAGGAGAGGGATTCTTAATGGGCAAGTTTGTATGGTTATAAATAGGTGAAGTCTCTACAGGGTTAAGTATAAGAAAAAGATGTAAGAGAGTTATAGAGTTTATGGGATAGACAACTCATAAGAGTATTGAGGCTCTACGTCTTGTGAGTGTGTATGTTTATTTGTGAGTGAACTAGAAGAGACTAGAGGGTCTACATAGGTATGATGTATGAGAAATATTGGTATGTGTTTGGTTATGTTGAAAGGGTGCACAAGGGTTTGGGTTTGTGTTTGTTTGGATTTAGAATACTCCATAAGACTAGAGGAGATTAAGAGTGTTTTATGAGTATTGATTGTTGAGTGAGGTTGATGATTTGATGTATGTTTGTAATTCTCTACAACTAATGGATCTTGTTTCTCATCCATGGATGTAGGTCAGTTGGATCGAACCACGTTATGTGTTTGATTTATTGTTTGATTTTGCTTCTGCTGTATGTGATTGGATTGGAGGTTTTTAGCCCAACAAATGGTATCAGAGCTGTGGTGATCCCCAACAAGTGGTATCAGAGCTGAAGGTTTGAAACGTGAGAAGAGTTAAAGATTCAAGATGTGGAAAGAGCCGATGGTTCGAGACATGAGAATAGTTGACAGTTCGAGATATGAGAAGAGCTTGATTTGAGACATGGGAAGAAGTAAGCTTAGAAGAGCTCGATTCAAGAGAAGAGTTCGAGTTTAAGATTGAGGATTGGTTTGTATGAAGCATGAAGACACAAGAGAAGATGATTGTGAGACTTTCATTGCAAGTGGAGCCAAGCATGTCTAGTATGAAGACAGATGATTAATGAAATTTGAGTCAAGGTGGAGATTGTTGGAAATATTGACTCAAATCTCATAAGAGATTTGTTAGAGATTTGTTTAAGATTTGTCAGATATTGCTTGTTAGAGATTTGTTTGAGATTTGTTTGAGATTTGTCAGATATTACTTGATGGACAAGAAGACTTACAAAAGAAGAATTCTAAGAGAAAGAGAATTCTTAATAGGTAAGTTTGACTTGCAAAAGAAGAATTCTAAAAGGAAAGAGATTCTTAATAAGCAAGTTTGACTTATAAGAGAAGAATTCTAAGAAGAGAGAGATTCTTAATGGGCAAGTTTGTATAGTTATAAATAGGTAAAATTTCTACAGGGTTAGGTATGAGAAAAAGATGTAAGAGAGTTGTAGGGTTTTATGGGATAGACAACTGATAGGAGTATTGAGGCTCTACGTCTTATGAGTGTGTATGTTTGTTTGTGAGTGGACTAGAGGGTCCACATAGGTATGATGTATGGGAGCATATGAGTATGTATTTGGTTATGTTGAAAGGGTGCACAAGAGTTTGGGTTTACGTTTGTTTGGGTTTAAAATACTCCATAAGACTAGAGGAGAATGAGAGTATCTTATGAGTATTGATTGTTAAGTGAGGTTAATGATTTGATGTATGTTTGTAATTTTCTATAACTAGTGGATCTTGTTTTTCATCCATAGATATAAGTCAGTTGAATCGAACCACGTTAAATTATTATCTTTTGTGTGTTTGATTTTTTTTTTTTTTTCGTTGTGTGTAATTGGATTGAAGGTTTTTAATTTAACAGTAATTTCTTGATCCAATCAAAGATCTGCTAGTAACAGCGTAGCATTATAGGAATAAAGACTGTTATCAAGCCATTTCTGAATTTGAACAGAGCGTGCAAAATGTGAGCTTTCACCTAACTTCCATGACGAAAAAGTAGCAGGAAAGGGACAGGAAAAGCCTATGAGGTTCACTGGTTCAAGCCCTATGATAGGGGTTTCCTGTTAACTTTGGGCAAGCCATCGTCTTTGACTACTGAGAGAGAGAGCTCGAAGATTGGATCAGAAATATCCCATGTTTAATTGTTTTGGCATCTAGGGAGCAAAAAGTCCGAAAGGAATCAAATCGAAGTAGATTGTTGTATTATATAGTCTCTATCACATTCCCTTTCCTCTAATGGCCAGTCAAAATCAAATTTTCTGGCTTCATACAAGGGGAGCTGGTGGTCTAAAGTTATTACCGACAGTCACTGGTCACCCAAAATTGTTACCAAAAACATAAGACAAGAAAATGGAATCCAACACCGTTTGATTTGTTGAAAATAACTACGATTCGTTTAAAATTGATTATATATTATTTAGATACGAAAAAAATATATATAAAATTTTATGAGATAAACATCTCATAAGATTAAAAGAAATTAAAAATATTTTTATAAGTATATATATTTAAATGTACAATAAAAAAAAATATACATAAATATAATGTGTTACGTATGTATCTGTTTATTTGAATTAAATATTTTATAAAATTAGAGAAAAATAAAAAAAATCTATCGATATTACTAATGAATAATGATTGATATGATATGATATATTTATAATTTTTTATAATTAATAAATCTTTTTTTTATTTGTAAATATCAATCAATTGGATTAAATAATGTAAAATTATTATTTTTTGAATAATAAATTGATTAGTTTAATTTAGTTTCTTTAAAATATTTAATTGAATTGTGGTTTTTTTAGCATAATAACTTGTATGAGAGCTGCTGTGATCCTAACACAATTGACCCATTCGATTCTGATTTGAGTATTTCACATACTCAACGGAATTGCCTAGCTTGGTTCTTGCTGTTGCTGTAGAATTTCCTTTTTCTATTAAATCAAGACAGATTCGTCTACTCTTCTGATAATAGAAGTTGAACACTCAATCCCTTACCCGATTCATCAATTTTAAACCATTTAATGAAGTAATTTGCTGTCTGCCTGCTTCCCTACTTGCCAAAGATAACAAATCAACAACATAGTTTCATCAAGAAGAAGATAGAAAACAGTTTTTACGCTCAATGGATCAAACTTACATGAAAAAAGTTACAAGATCTCAAATTTTTTTTTTTTTTTACAAAAGAAGCTCCAGTCCGGCAATTGAAGAAAATATTACAAATGTTGAAATTTGAACTCTAAATTTGTTAAATGCCATTGTATGAGCTACCTGAACTAAGTTCCTGAGTTCATATTTCAATTTAATTGTAGCAGATATATATTGATATTGAAGTATAAAATGCCTAACAACAATAGTTAAAATCCTTAAGCCTGCATTACAAGGGTATCCTAAGTTGCATCATAATGAAGGAACCATTATGATTATAACTTGAGATCAAGATCTCTTGGTGCTTCTTTTGATGATTGGCCTTCCTCATGAGATGACTTGCTTTTATCAAGTTTAGGTGGAGTAGGCGATCCTCGTAGGTTGTTAACTTGGTATGGTGCTCTTGCGGCTGCCCTGAAAACGAAGCCAAGGATCAATTTAGAGAAGAACAAGATTAAATCTGCACCCAGGCCCTTGATCCAGCGTTCCAACAACAACCGAGAAGGATAGGCTATCTAGATCCTAAATTCAATTTTTATAAAGCCTATATCTGGTGTTTGATGGATCAAAGGAAAAATATAAATCGTTAATCTCTCCTTTTGTAGTCGAGAAAAAAAGTCAGCAATATAAGGGCATTGGTTTTGTTTCCTTTGATAAAATTAATAAATTCGTCCACAGTTTCATATATATTAAGCGGACACCTTGGAAAAAAAATCCTGAATCTACTACAGTTTCCGAGGAACTGGGGAAACTAAACATGTTTCTGTGAAGCTTAGCTTAAAAAAATTTTCTAATGCTGGAAAAACTTTCGTACCTATCTTTTCTCTTCTCGAAGAACTTGTGAAGTGAATTTCTTCTTGCAATTCGCAAATCTGTAGAGAACCAAGAAATGCAAACAAATTAGAATTGGTCTTTAATGGTTAAAAGCTTTCAATATTTTCAACAGCAACTTCCACGATTTGGTTCAAGGCCACATATTAATTACCTGAACCACCATATTGACGCCGCTCAACGGAAGGATCTTGAGCAGGGCTATTTGCGGTAGTGGAGGCTATGTTCAGGTCAGGAATATCAGAATTGCTAGAATCAATTTTGTGTATGTTAGAATTTACTTTTTCCATGCCAGAAACAACACCATTACATGCTCTTGGGCATACTTGGCTAGCTATGGCCGTGATCTCCTTGAGCTTGTCTGCTGGAAAGTCATTATATACTAGCACTTGGCCGCCGAAAAATATGGTCAGCTGGGAATTCTTTGGTTCCACCATTGTTGGTTTTCTAAACCAACAAAAACAATATTCTCAGTATATATGTTTTTTAAACAATTTCAGACAAGTGAAGAATGAACATTGGGAATGGAAAAACTGGAGAGAAAATTGATAAAAAATCTTTAAAAACATATTGCTTCCAATTTTAGTAAAAATAGTGAAACACAGTAAAACATTTTTAAAAGATTGGGTATGTAAAAGATCAATATGAGGGGCACCTGAATATCCTGTGATATTAATGAATTATAAGATGCATACCTGATATCTGTCTTGTTAGTGATATCTTGCTTGTAACTGGAGGAACCAAAACTGCCAATCCCTGGAAAGAAATCAGATGATTTCACATTTGATGTTGATGCCACAATATTTGGTCTTGAACTCTGAAAAGAATTATCCATATTGGGCAAAAAGTTCATTGCCGTTGCTTTTTGCCTGAAAGTTTCGAGCCCTGCAACATCAACAAACAAAGAATATAAAGCACCTTCTTTTTCGTAAATCCAAGAACTTTTCTTTCCAATAGCATCCACAGGAAAAAGAAAATCTTCATGCTCATCACCTCCGACAAAAGCCAAATTAAAGCTCAGAATTTTACTACAATCCTTTCTTCAGGCAACTAATACAGAAGCCTAGAAATTAAGAAAGCGAACGGGTACCTTTAGCTTCAGTTTTTGAAGTCATTCCAACGCTGATATCTCCAAGATTTCTTTTTTCTTTCAAGTACTGGCTGAGTAGGTTGACAAAACTTGCTCTGTCAGGAGCCTTACCGGACTTTTGGCCTGAACTGGACATTGCTTCCTTTTTTTTCTTCTCTTGTTGTCTGAAATCTCTCAAGTTTCCTGCAAAAGCTGAATGAAGCAACAGTCAAAGATAAAATCTAGTGAAACATCAAGTTTCAGGGTCTTATCTAAGTTTTTTGTCACTTTGAGAGTGATAGAGGATGATATAGGAAAGATTATAAGGGGAAAGCAGGTTTCTCCAAATACCACCACGGTCTCTGAACCTGATTAACTCTGAGCTGTTCTGGTTTCTTTACGGAATTATTACAAAAATAATTAATTATTTTATTTAAAGCACGTTTTTTTCGCATTAGGAAAAAAGTTGAAGGGAGAGAAACTACTTCTAGTATAATAATCCTGAAGACAGTAGTGGAGGAGCAAGAACAGTCATGTTGGATCTTTCCTTGCAATTGCCCACCTCACTTTTTTTCCATGGCTGCCCTTCGGCTGTGGTTATGTGGACCAAGTCTTCTGCTCAACAAACCTTAAAATTCATAAATAAGGGAAGAACAGCAAATTCTGTGGTCCAAGTCAAATGGTTTCGGGTTGTCAAGGTTTTTGGTCACATTTTTCATGCCAAGAAGGAAAAACATTAAATTCGGGTCTTATCATGTGTATTAGAATATGATTAAATTTAATGTGCTCTTTTAAATGAGTTGCCATATTTGAGATTTTGCATTTATGCATTCAATTCTAGTAAATTTAAATTTAAATTTAATTAATTTATGTAATTATTTTTAAAATGACAAATAACATGAATGAGATTTAAATCACCATACTTACCATCATTTTTCTATCACTAAATTGTGATTTAAAAAAAAAAAAGATTAATTTTGTTTATAAGGTTAACATTTTTATGAATAAAGTTAGAATTATGATCCATTTCTACATGGAATAATCTCACATTTTTTTTGTCCTTCATACAAATGTTAAAACATTTAACCTGTCTAAAAAGAGTACTAATAAAAATGACATCCAACCTCTTTACCTTAAATATTTTCCCTTTAAACCTTTTTTTTTTTTTTTTTTACAAATGGGTGGGGAAGAGAAGCAACATGATTATGGATATTAATACATAATCATATTACAGTTTAGTTATTCTTTCATGACTAGGATACGTGGGATTTGAATCTTAAAAAGAAAAAAAAAAAAAAAACTCTTTTTTTTTTTTTTTATATTACCTTGAAATACACTTTGGTTCATTGAACAATTGTTTTTGTGTAACTACGCTGCACATGAACATTTGACTTAATAATAAACATATATATTTTGGGTTAAAAAAACTAAATTCAAAACTTTTAAATCTTAAATTTAAATAGAAAATTTGTTATGCTTTTAGGCTCTAGCAAAAACTTTAATATGTATTGAATTTAAAATTTAATTTTGTTGATTCATACAATCATTTTTGTAAGATATGATTTTCATAATTCAAATATTAAAATTTATAATCTCTTTTTTTATTATTGGATTATAGTGTGTTTTGTAAAAAAAATTTAAAAAAAAAACTAGGAAATCCCATTAAAAATTGGCTTAATCTTGGAGAACATTTACAAAGTGGTTGGTGGAACTGTTGAACACGAGCAAAAAAAAAAAAAAAAAAACAGACGATTCAAAATTTTGACTTATAATGCAAATTAGGATGGGAATTTAAAGACATCTTCTAGCTTCTACATTCAATAAAGGAAACTGATGGCGGAAGGGAGACAAAATTTTAGGTAGAGTTCTTTCAATAAAATTTATATTTTTTTATTGAAAATGAAAACTATTAAATTGATAAAAATTTAAATAAAACCGAACATATGTCCTTTTTTATTTTATGAAATTTCTAACTTATTCTTAAACTTCATTGTCTTATTATATACCTAATTGAAAAGGTCGTATCCAAACTCTCTTAAATTCATAATTTTTAAATATAAATTTTAATAACATATTAATTTAATTAAGAGATAATCAACAATATAAATTTTTTTTAGGTACAACTTAGGTCGTTTTATCCCAACTAGTTGTAAGAATGACCCAAATTTTGCTTCATAATAATTCTATGAAAAAAATATTTCATATTAATAAATTGGGAAAATAATTAAACCTTTCTTCCTTTTAGACATTACATGAAATTTCTTTATATATATATATATATATATATAGATGAATCATGAGATTTAAAATTTGATTGTTAATTATTTATTTTTCGAAGCATGATATTTTTGTGACTAAGAAGATTAAAGTAGATACGTTATTAATTAATAAATAAATATACTATATGTTTATAAATAAAAGGGTACTTTGGTAATTACAAGCAATTTAGGGGTGCCTACTGGTGACTTCGCAAGACACGGACGGAGTAAGGCACTTTTTTGACAGTAATTAGTTCGGTGGAGTCAAGTGTCGACGGAGGCAGACAGCCACGTGGGCCCCACGGGCATTAATTTCTTACGTTACTTGTTTTCTGCAGAGTGTAATACAGCACGTGATAAAAATTATCATTTAGATATGTAGAGATTCGCACATTTACTTACCCTAAAATATTAAAATTTATATATTTTTATAATATTTTATATCAAAATTTTATCACATAATTTTTATTAAGACGAAAAAACGAAACATATTTTTTTGATTTTATGTATAATTATTATTAAAAATTTAAATTTTTTAAAATTTAAATTTTTTAAATTATTTTTATTTTATATAATTATATCATATTTTAAATTATCAAATAATTTTATATCTCGATTCAAAAAACTAGAGACTATTTGTTCAATATAATTTTTTTCTTTTTTTAGATAATAATAAAATAATTTTTTTATATAATTTTAATTCATCATTAAATTAAAATTTTAATATTTTATCAATAAATAACTCAATTGTTAATAAGATAGTACTTACTATTATCATATATAATCTACATTTATGTATATCTAACTAAATTATTAATTTATTTCATGTTGTGAGTTTATAAAAATTAATTAAATTTCAACAATTTTGAACAAAAAAATAGTTTATACAATTGCATATATAAACTAATATGTAATAATATAAATAGTAAGGATAGGCACATATTATTTTTATAATTAATTATTAAGATTTAAAATTTCGTGTTTTACATATCATTGATTTGTTTTATCAATTTGGAGCAAACAATTAAAATTCATTTCTTAATGATTCCTTGTAGCCAATTTGCATGTTTGGTATGTCCACTATACCTAAAACAAGAGAGGAAAATTTTATTTTTTAATTGTGATAAAAAAAAAGAGTATTTCACCTATAATTTTATAATTATTTAATTATAATAAAAAAATTATGTAAAAATTTATTACTTATAGATATGAATTTTATATAATACTTTGATAAATTTTATATAATTTTAAATTAATAAATTATAATATAATCGCTAATAAAATGGAGGAATCCAGGTCAAATGTGGACGGGATTGCAGATTGGCAATGAAGAGTTGTTTCCAAACCAAAAACCTTTAAAAATAGAATTAGGTAGGTCAGAATGTGATTGTATTACGGTGAGAGAATGAGGCAAAAATCAATTGTAAATTTCTTAATTTAAAACAAACAGAAGGGACCAAGAAAAGACGTTTCAATAGAGCATATATATTTTCTTTGAAATAAAAAAGAAAACTCAATGAAAAATATTCGTTTCCAAAGAGAGGACCCATAAAATTTCTCTAATTTCTCGACTGTTAAATCTATAAAATAATTCGTATTTAATAAATTTTAATTTACTTGATTTAATGAAATATAATTTTTTTAAAACTGAATATGGAGCTGGATAACATTGAATTCTTTTTAAGATAGATTTGAGTCTAAGTCGGATTTTAAGTGATATCGGCCCGACGAGATTTGAATATATATAAAAATATTTTTTATTATTTATTTAATTTATTATTTATATATATGTTTTAAATTATTATTTAATAATTTATTTAAGATATTTTATGATATTATGTTAAATTAAAATTATTAAATTAATTTTAAGTCAAATTGAAATAAATTAATTATGTTTTATAAATATACAAATTAGATCAAATTTAATATTAAAAATATTTTAATATAAATCTAATTAAATAATTTATAAATATTATAAAATTAAATCAAGTAAAAATTTATCTCGATTTTCCTTTGTTTTAGTTGTACCACTCGATATTTATTACAATTTTTTTTTTTTTTGAAAGAATACATATTTAGTTGAAAACTCAGGAAAATTTTGGATCGAAAGCTACATTATAAAATGATTAGATAAGTTGTTAGTTCAATAATATTGAAATATGATTATAAAATTAAAAATTTTGAATTTAAATTTTGCAAAACATTAAATATAAGAAAAACCCTTTACTTCTTCAAGGCTTATCACATCCAATGTTTCTTGTAAATCTTGACTCACCCAAATTATCGTTTTAAATGAATATCATTTATTGATGAACGAGGTTTTGATCAAATGATAATTAATTAATTATAATAATAGAGATTTTATATCAAAATTTTGGTTTTTTATAATTTATTACTTCCTTAAAAATTGCTTTAGTCTAATAAAATAAAATACTTTATCAATTATTTTTTAAATAAATAACATAATAAATATTTTATAAAATACAAAAGAATAATATGATATTACGAAAATTCCAGCTTAATTAAGTGATATGGAGCACCTCAATTCTTTCATTATATAAATTATTTATGCTTTTTTTTTTGTAAAAAAATGGATAAAACAATATACTATTCCATCTCTTAGATTAAAATGTAAATGTAAAAAAAAAAATATTACTATTATTGAATAGCATCAAAAGAAATTATTGACGAAATTTGAAATTAAAGTCATTTACATAGAAACAAATTAACAATTTTATCAATTCAACAACCTGGCTCTTTTGTTTGCATTAAAATTTTTGGTTACCCTTTTATAAAACTTGGGTTTTGGATATTGCTATTTTGTGAGTTCTGTGACTGTTTTTTTTTTTTTTTAAATGATCAAAAAAATCTTTAAATTAAATTTCAATAATTATATAGGTTATTATTTTTTATAATTAATTAAATTTTTAAATATTTATTAAAGAAAAAATAGTTGACCGGTTTCATTCAATTAATTACTTAATTGAGTAAAAATAGATGTATAAAAATTTATTTGGATAAAAACAAATATTTAAGAATTTAATTGATTCAAAATAAAAAATTTAAAATTTAATTGATTGTAATAAAATATAAAAACATTTTAAATAATTATTAAATTTTTATTGAAGTTTTTTTTTTTCACTTATGCCCTTTTTTTTAAGTGGTTCGGAGAGAGTAAGAGATAATGACACTTGACAAGGGGGCTTCAGCCTTCGAAGAAACGGTCAAATAGGAAAGGATGAATGATCACACGATAATAATGTGCCAAAGCATATGGTTGATTTTTACAATATGTTTGGATGGAAGGAAAGGAAAGGAAAATAAAAAAAAAATAGAAATAGAAAATTTTTTTGTTTGAATAAATTTTTAACTAAAAAAAAGGGTGAAAATTTAATAATTATTGTTTTTATTTGTAATTTTTATTTTTTTAATATCTTAATTTGAAAAAAAAAAAGTAAAAAAAAAATTTATAAAAAAACTATTGTATTTATGAGTGCTCTAAAATTATAATCAATAAAAGTTTATAATTAAAAAAATTATTATAATAATTTTTTTTTTATTTTTTATTTAAATAATAGTTGTTAATTTTTTTTAATTTTTAATTATTTAAATAAGAGGTACATAAATATATTTAAAAAATTTATTTTTATTTTTTTTATTATTAATATTTATTCAAGCATTACGTTGGTGTATATAGTCATTTGTATACTCACATAAAATAAAATATTAATAATTTATGTATGTATAATTTATTTTATATAAAATTTTTATGTTATAATTTATATTGATATAAAAACATAAAATATTTATTTATTTATTTTATTTTATTATTATATTATATTATATTATATTTTAAATTATAATGTTTAAATTTTAGCAGTCGGATAGCTTCTAGCTAGTCAGGCAACGTTATTTTGAATGCGTATCGCATGTGCTCTAGTGCAACAGGAACCTTCCCCTCCCATCGCATTAAAAAAAATAATAAAAAAAAAAAATCAAAGTCTCTGAGGTGACTTTGATTTGAATTGAATTTTGATCAGATGAGATGCATCAGTGTGGAACTGCACTTTGGTTTCCATCAAGTATTATAGTTTTATTGACTCTCGTAACAGATAATATCTTTAACAATTTTTGCATTAATAGTGTTTATTCATTACATCAATAATAATGTCGATGAAGAAAATTTGTATCACTCTTCATCTAACACACAATTCACACCTTTGATTAAAAGGTTAGTGTCAGGAGGAAAATAATTTAATGTTCTAATAATTAAATATTAGACTGTAATTTTATAATAATTACATTTTCATCAAGATATCTTTTCTTTAATGATAAAATCATAAGGGTAAATTTTCAAACTCCTATAATAGGCGCAATCCAAGAAATCTTTATTTCGACAGCGCTGATTTGTTGCATAAAGAAAATGTTATCATTCGTTTAGTTTAATTATAAGAATTTTGTGGCCATAAGTGCCAAGTAATTAGATGAAGAAATTTTCGATAATGGATTTTACCAGTAATCTATGAAATATAGAAAGGAAAATGTTACCATTCATCTTATAACTTAATTATTAGAACAAAACAAAAGAGGATAAGAAATGTTTATGGATTAATCAATTCAAGTTAAGACAATGGCGAAGCGTCGGGTTTGAGTAAGCTTCAAGGATCAAACTTTACCAGCTTTTCATATGGACTCTTGTAGTGAAATAAAAAAAAAAAGGGTAAAAAAATTTTGAACTGGTTATTTTCAAGTAATGGTTGTTTGAAGTTGAAGAATCCCTTATTGTTAAATTATTAAAAAAAACCATAAATCATATGCATTCAACATGTAAATTACAAAAAAAAAAAAAGGGTTAGATTTTAAAACGGAATATATCAAATTTGGACCTAGTCGGCAGTGATGAAAGACAAAAAAAAAAAAAGAGAAAAAAATGAAATATCATGTTTTGTTGTCTTTAGATTTTAATCTCTTCTTTTGGATTCTTTACTTTTTTCTTTTATTATTTATCTTTATTTTTTATTAAAAATTTCTTTTATTTTGTTTTTTTATTTTCATTTCTTAGAAAAAACCAAAAAGGCATTTATAGATGGGAGCTTCACTGATTATTTTGCATGTATTTACGAAGTTGAAACTTAAATCAATTAATTTATATAATTATAAATAATATTTAATAAATTTGATATTTAAATTACAGTATTTATAAATTTATAATTTTATATTTAAAATTTTGCATCTGCCATCACTTTTTTTTTTTTTAATTTTTAAATCGCGACTTCGCTTATTTAAAAAAAAAAAAAAATTAAGTCCTTACTTGATCCAGTAAACAAGCTTAAAAAGCTAGCCCGAGACTGATTGTTGGGTCATAAATCCAATAACATCCTGAACAGACTACAAAGTGGTCCAATGATTGTGAATGTTGGGCAAAATCCAACTTTTTTTTACCTTCCTGCCCAATTGAAACCTACAGACTTGTTTACCTAACATAAACGAGATTAAAAATAATATTGATTTCTAGCTTTAGCAAGACCAATTTAAAGAAAAAAATGTTGAATCTTAAACATTGTCTAAAAAAAAAATAGAATATGCCAAGATAATCCTAGAATCTTAAAATCTAAACAAATTGAGTAGAAAAGTGAAAACAAAAAAAGAAGGGAAGGCATCCCACTGTCGTCCTGAATCTGTTGATGCTGTAGTTTTTCTGTTTTCTTGTTTTTTTACTGCATGTGAATTCTACCCTTTTGTCAGGTCGGCACTATTTTGCTGCACAATTAAAGGCTGAAGCGTAAGTTTTGAGAGGTGATGATCATTCCAATCCATACATGTTAACGGTAATGACGGATTTTTCAAACTTGACTTGTTCAAAAAAAAAAAAAAACAAACCAAACGCAACAACAATCCAAGCCAATACGAAAAATTAGCACGACAATAGCACCCCACAATCATACTACTAAAAATACGTTGCCAAAAACCACCCTGAGGCCTCCAGTGTCCGGTTAAAGTAATGGCCGTGGCTTGGTTTTTCAGGCCATTTCTTTTGTTGTCATCTTTCTTGGTCCTGTTACCATTGACATTTTCGATATCAGATTCTGAGGCCTTGTTAAAGCTCAAGAAATCTTTTACCAATGCTAGTGCTCTCGATTCTTGGGTGCCCAGCTCGGCCCCTTGCGATGAAGAAAGACCTTGGAATGGACTGCTTTGTTATAATGGCATTGTTACGGGTTTGCGTCTTGAAGGAATGGGATTATCAGGAAATATTGATGTTGATGCTCTGGTTGGGATGAAAGGTTTGCGTTCTTTCAGTGTTATGAACAATTCTTTTACAGGCGTCATTCCTGAAATCAATCGTTTGGGTGCTTTGAAGGCTTTATTCTTGTCATGGAATCAGTTTTCAGGTGAAATTCCATCCGAGTATTTTTCCAAAATGAAATCACTCAAGAGAGTTTGGTTATCAAATAACAAATTTACAGGAAACATTCCATTTTCATTGGGTCGGTTGTCTCATCTCATTGACTTACATCTCGAAAGCAATCAATTTAGTGGACATATTCCTGCTTTTGATCACCCAACTTTGAAGTCTATCAATTTATCAAACAATGAACTTGAAGGAGAGATTCCCTCTAGTTTGTCAAAATTCAATGTAAAATCATTCTCGGGAAATCCAGGTCTTTGCGGAGAAAAAGTGAGCGTTGACTGTAGCAAGGAAGTTGAAGGATCTCCAGGACCAACGCCAACTGCAAACAACACTGATCCTCGACATGATAAAAATGTTTCCATAAAAATTATTGCTGCAATCATAGCGTTAGGATTGATACTACTTTCACTGGTTCTCTTCTTTGCATTTAGAAGTAGGAAAAATGAGCAACAGGACTGCAATGCGGTTGGAAGGGAAAGCTCAATCGAGGCGATTGAGGTGCAGGTTTCGGTGCCAGCTAGAAGAGAAGTGGAAGTAAATAGCAGAAAGAGTGCAAGCTCTAGCCGTAGAGGGTCTAATCATGGAAGGGCCAGTGTTAGTACTGTAGCAGAACTAGTCATGGTAAATGATGAAAAGGGTGTTTTTAGGTTGCCAGATTTGATGAAGGCAGCAGCAGAAGTGCTCGGAAATGGAGCGCTGGGGTCTTCTTATAAGGCCATGATGGCTAATGGAGCAGCCGTGGTGGTGAAAAGGATGAGGGAGATGAATGCATTAGGGAAAGACGCGTTCGATGCAGAGGTTAAAAGGCTTGGAAAGCTACGACACGCCAACATTTTGACACCTTTAGCTTACCATTACCGGAAAGAGGAAAAACTTTTTGTCTATGAGTACCTTCCTAAAGGCAGTTTGCTTTACCAATTGCATGGTATGAAATTCTCTTCCCCTGAAGTTTACATCTTTTGCCTTTGTTTCTTATATTTATCTCAAATAGTTTTTCTATTTTCTTGCTTCAAAATAATTGCACAAATGCTCTCCAATCAGTTGGCGTTTTGAGCTCATTCAGCATTTTCTTTCCTATATATGCTAAGATTGGTGCACGCAATACTATAGCATCCATGGATTCTGATAAAAAAAAAAAATCTAATTCTCCAGGTGAGCATGGCACATCCCATGTTGAACTTGATTGGCCTGCCAGACTAAAGATTGTGCAAGGCATTGCCAAGGGACTAGATTATCTCCATACTGAACTTGCTTCTCTTGATGTGCCTCATGGCAATCTCAAATCAAGCAATGTTCTGCTCGGCCCTGATAATCATCCATTTCTCTCGGACTATGGATTTTGCCCATTCGTAAACATCGATGGGGTAGAAGCCCTGTTTGCTTCTAAAACCCCAGAAGCTATACAATATGGAACAGTATCTCCTAAAAGTGATATATACTGCCTAGGAATTATCATTCTTGAGATCCTTTTAGGGAAATTCCCTTCTCAATATCTTAGCAATGGAAAAGATGGAACTGATATAGTCCAGTGGGTGGCATCTGCATTTTCAGAAGGGAGACAGGTTGAATTGCTTGATCCAGAGATTGCGGGCTGCCAAAATTCACTTGGCAGCATGGAGAAGCTCCTCCATATTGGCGGACTTTGCACTCAAAGTAATCCTGAGCAGCGATTAGACATGAAAGAAGCCATTAGAATGATAGAGGAGATACAAGTAGAAGGAGACCTAGAGTCTCACTCTCAGACTAGAACGACGCAAGTCTTACCATCTCTTCGAGATGGATTCGCAGATGCACCAAATAGTAACTGATCTAGTTTCCGAGAATGAAATGTTTAGCAAGCAACAAGGAGACATGCAGGGGTCAGACGATGGAGCTGGGCGTCGTAATTTGATACTTTTGTCTTCGGCATCTCCTGGACAGCTACAAAGCAATCACGTGCACAACTATATGTAAAAGAGAAGTTTTGATTTTTTGATCTTGAAACATATCTGTACATAATTAATCTAAACGGAGAATGAATTGCAGTGGCTTCTACAATGATCTATAGGCCCCTATTGTAGAAATTTTAGGTTGAAGTTAGAAACAAGAGTGAGAAGAACATGTTGAAATGTAACTTATAGCATTTTCCAATTTCTTTTAACCTATTGCCTTGTTTTAACTTTCCTGAAACATGTTTTATCAGCAATTCTATATTGTTTAAATAACAAAGTAAGGAACCATAAATGTGGATTGCAGAAACTATGGACTCCAGAGCACGAACCTGGTATGCAACAATAAGCCTACCTTTGCACTAGAAATTCACATTAAATATTTGGACATTGTAAGTAATCCAAATTTCATTTAGTAACATCTTCCCAGGTTCCCATACTTGCACATTGAACCAGATCAATTAGAATTTTCAGCAGATGGCTTGGGTAAGGTGATCAGTACTGCTCCCACTGCATTGTGTCTCAGAACGGTATTGGACCCAGAATGAATACAGAGAGGCAAAGTGTTAGGATAGAGTTTATACTTCCCCGAGGAGAGATGATTTTTTTTAGATACAACGGCAGTGATTCGCGTAAAATTACGAATCAACTTAATTAAATTTTGAGTTAAAAAAATAAATTTACCATAAAGAACTGTAGAAATTACTTATAACCTATAAAATAGTTGAGCTAAGCTTTCCAAAGTGCATAGCATTCCAACTTGTATTCATGAAACCCATAAATCTTCTGCCAGACAATTTGGGCAACTTTGTTTAATGTTTTAACAAAACAGCAGAAGATGATTATCATTAGAACGTTCGGTTCATAGAATTTTGGATTCAGTGGAAAAATATGATATTCAAAAAAGTATAAAATTCAAAATATTTTTTCATTTTCAAAATATTTCGCATTCAAATTTACTCGTTTAATTTGAGGAATTCACATATATTAATTTTTGAATAATTACTATAATTTTTTTGACATATATGATAACAATTTTTTATCAATTGTTATTAATAATAAATACTCAAACGATAAATGATGTCTTTAATAGCAAAAAAAGTTATATTTTATTTTATTATTATTATTTTTTAAATATGATCAATAAAAAAATAGTGAAAATTGTTTAAGACATTTTTAGTTAGAAAACGTCTTAAATAATATTTTTTAATTTTTTTAAAAGGAATTATTTAAAGTATTTTTTGTTCAAAAATATCTTAAATAAATACCATTTAAAAAATATGAGAAGATTATTTAAGGTGTTTTTATCTAAATACGTCTTAAATAATCTTCAATATTTTTTTAAAAGGGATTATTTAAGGTATTTTGACTAAAAATATTTTAAATAATTTTTTTCATTACTTATAAAATTCAAGAGATAAAATATAAAAAATAAGAATAGTTTAATTGGTTAGAGCATATAGTTATTAACTATAAGGTTATAAGTTTGATTTTTTCTTCTAGCCCTTTAATATTTTTGAAAGATATTAGTTAAGATATTTTTGACTAAAAATATTTTAAATAATCAATTTCATTACTTAAAAAATAAAATATAAAAAAATTGAAGTAATTTAATCGGTTAAAACATATGACTAGAAGATTTAAAAAATAAAATATAAAAAAATTAAAGTAGTTTAGTCGATTATAATATATAAATATTAATTATAAAATCGTAGGTTTGATTTTTTTTTTTAGTGTTTATTTTTTAGGATTATTAGATTTTTTTCGATTATTTAAGATATTTTTGATCAAAAAATATCTTAAATAATCTAAAAAAAAGTGAACATAATTATTTAAAGTATTTTTTATGTCAAACAACATTAATTACAATATAAATTTTTTTTTAATAATAGAAACGTACAACTAATTTGTAGTTATTTATAGACATACTTTTCAAAATAATAATTATTTCATAATTTTTTATTTAAATTAAATTTAAAAATAATGTAATTTTTTTTATAAAAAAAAATTAGAATATCATAATAAAAGATAAGTTTTTGATTTCTAGATTTTGAATATAATTAAAAATCTATTAATTTTTTCAAAAATTAAATTATCTGAAACTAAATATTAAAATCAAATATCTATCGATAAAATAAAAAAAAATAAAAAAAAAAAGAAAGAATTCTCTCTGACCAAATTAAAAATAAAAAAAGTTCAGTTTTTGAACAGAGTGCAGCCACTCGTGCAACTCCTGAATTAGAAAACCATCCATCTCTCCTCTAAAATATTATAATAATAATTAGTAATTATTAGTATATTAATTTTAGGTTTACTGAAATCGGAAATTGTGCGTGCAAAGAAGCATGCAGGCACATGAATGTCCGCCTCATTTGGCAGTAGAGATTAGTTAACTTGATTTAATTATGAACTAATTATCCACTTAGCATAGCAAAGCTGATCATGAGAGGGTCATTAATATTAGTCTGAACTTGACGATTATGCTCAGATGGTAAGTAGCATAACTGGACCCTATGATTGTGAATGTGACGATAGCCGTTTTTGTTAAAAAAATTTCATTAATCTCATTTTTTAATAAAAATTATCGGAATTTAAAACGTGAGAAAATATTATAATTGTTAAAATATAAAATTTAAATATGTTATATATCATCTTTAAAAATAATTATATGAATCAATAAATTAAATTATATGTTCATTAATTTTAATTCCTTTAATTAGTAGTAAAAAAAAGAAATTGTAGCTTTAAATTTAGATATTATAAAAAATTTTAAAAAAATATGAATAGATATAATAATTTGTACACTCATATTATATTGTATATGAAAATTATGTATAGTAATTTATATAAATATAAAAATATAAATACATTTTTTTATATTTATCAAATACATAATTTTTGTTAAAATTTAAAATTATGTAATATTTTATTTTTTATAATATTTTCGTGTCACATTATTCTTTTAAATTATTAGATTTACGGACGGGAAACCGAACAAGCCTACCCAATCGTGCAGGGAATGAAGATGGGCCTTTGGACCCATTAGAAAAGAAGGCCAGCAATCAAATTGGGACCATCGTGTTATAGTGTGAGGGCGACCCACCCAAAATTCTAAAATATCTTCTTTATTTATTTATTTATCCAACAAAATTAAATCTTTTCCTTTCCTTTTCTTTTTCTTTTGTTTTCTTTTTTAGTTAAAAAGGGAAAGTAGTGTAGAAATGAGTGAAAAGAGAGGAAAAAAGGCAAGCAGAAGGAAGCGAAGTCCAATAAAATTCTAGAAAAAGGCAGAAGGACCAAAATTCGCGGCGCAAAAGACCTAATCGGTGACGGATGTAGATAAAATTTTTTCTAGGTGAGAAAATAAACAAGCAAAGAAAAAAAAAGACGAAGTGTCAAATTTCAACAATAATAATCCTTCAAAAAATTCCACAAACGGGACCCACTTCTCTCTCTAAAATTCACGTCCAGACAAAAATCTCATCAGCTGCCCTACCATAACACTCACTTTATTTCGTTAGTAACTCTCCTGTCCCTTCCTCCGCCACGTCCCACCATGACCACCGCCGTATGCGCTGCCTTATCTGAGACCAAAGCCACTACCTTTACTGTATTCTTTCAAAGAACAAAAAACTAAATTACAAGTTCATTCTTTTACTTTTCCTAAACCTTTTTCCAAGATTCCAAAAAAGGATACTTTTTTTTTTCTTTTTGCAAATTCTGTAGTTTATTTGGTTCCTGAAAGTTAGTTATGGAGCCGCCGGAGAATAGTAATAAGGATAGTAACGGCTACGAATTGGCGGAGAAAATAATCTTACGGTGGGATTCAGCAGCATCGGAGGAAGCAAGTGATAGAATGATTTTCGAAACGGATCGTCAAGAAGCAGATCTTTACCTCCGAGCCGTCGATGAAATCCAACGGTCCTTATCGAACGCATCAATCTCAACCTCTTCCAATAACGCCGCCGGTGGTCAGTCAAAAGCCAACACCACAATCCAGATCGCCATGGCTCGTCTGGAAGACGAGTTCCGCAACATCCTCATTACTCACACCTCCGGCTTAGAAACCGGTTTCTTCTTCGATAGGACGTCGTCTTCAACATCAACTCCTTCTAATCACGAGCTCGAAGAAGACGACAGCTTAAGCAACGATAATAGCAGTAGCAACAATCTCCTTCAGCTTCAGCACTGTAACTCTTCGGATAGTTCGAGTCACCGATCTACGAGCAGTGTCCGAGAAGTGGATCTGATGCCTGCCGAAGCTATTTCCGATTTACAAGCGATTGCGACGAGGATGATCTCGTCCGGTTACTTACGGGAGTGTATTCAAGTGTACGGTAGCATCAGGAAATCCGCCGTTGACTCGAGTTTTAGGAAACTCGGAATAGAGAAGCTCAGCATCGGAGAAATCCAAAGGCTTGAATGGGAAGATTTGGAGAGTAAATTTCGGCGTTGGATTCGAGCCGCGAGAGTTTGCGTCAGGATTCTCTTTGCGAGCGAGAAGAAACTTTGTGAGCAAATCTTTGAGTGTGTCGGAACGGATATTGATGACGTGTGTTTTGTGGAAACAGTTAAAGGGCCTGCAATTCAGTTATTTAACTTCGCGGAAGCCATAAGTATAAGTAGGAGATCTCCTGAAAAGCTTTTTAAGACACTTGATTTACATGATGCTTTGATGAATTTATTGCCTGATATTGAGGCGGTTTTCGATTCCAAATCATCTGATTCCATTCGAGTTCAGGCTGCCGAGATTTTGTCCAGGTTAGCTGAGGCCGCACGAGGGATTTTGTCCGAATTCGAAAACGCAGTTTTAAGAGAGCCCTCTATTGTGCCTGTCCCTGGTGGGACGATCCATCCTTTGACTAGGTATGTTATGAACTATATCAGTTTGATATCAGATTATAAACCGACTTTGATTGGGCTTATAATTTCGAAACCATCGACGGGTTCGAGGTATTCCGGGGATCCATCGACCCCAGATATGGAGTTTGCTGAGTTGGAAGGGAAAACTCCTTTAGCTTTGCATTTGATTTGGATTATTGTGGTTTTGCAATTCAATTTGGCTGGGAAGTCTAAGCATTATAGAGATGCATCTTTGGCGCATTTGTCTATAATGAATAACGTTCATTATATTGTTCAGAAGGTTAAAGGGTCACCCGAGTTGAGGGAAATGATTGGGGATGATTATTTGAAGAAGTTGACTGGAAAGTTTAGGCAGGCGGCGACTGGTTATCAAAGAGCTACCTGGGTGAGTGTTTTATATTGTTTGAGAGCTGAAGGATTGCATGTCAATGGTAGTTTTTCTTCTGGGGTGTCAAAGATTGCATTGAGGGAAAGGTTTAAGACTTTCAATGCTATGTTCGATGAGGTTCATAGGACTCAAGCAACATGGTTGATACCTGATGCTCAGCTTAGGGAGGAACTAAGGATTTCTATGTCCGAGAAGTTGATCCCAGCTTATAGGTCGTTTCTTGGGCGGTTCAAGAGCCATATAGAGAGTGGAAAGTACCCAGAGAATTACATCAAGTATTCAGTTGAAGACTTGGAAACTGCTGTGTTGGATTTCTTTGACGGATACCCTGTGTCCCAGCACTTGAGGAGAAGATCTCAGTGAAGGAGTTGATGTGAGCTGAGATGAGTTTTGCCATGGTAGAAACTAGGAGACATTTTTACAATTTTTTGTGGGGCTTGTATTTGGGCGATATGGTGCTGGTGAATCTGGCGCTTCCCTGAGCTCTCCAATTTGTTTAAAAATGGCTGATTGAATTATTTCCACGGTTGAGGAAGCAACAAGATCAGGTGTTAGCTTTCCAGACCAGCCAGGTTCCAGAACTGAATGCTTTCCGCACTGTAAGCATTAATAAGTTGGTTTTGTCACCACATTCTAGATTTTGTTCCATTTGTTCATATGGTTATTGCTGTATCTGTAATTTGTAATTTTGTATGTGTTTGCTTTCACTATTATTAATGATATGAAGAAGCCTTTTTTCCACCTCTATCTTCCCTCTTAGCATTTATTGCAGTAACCCCATTTTAGGTTTGCATAAATGATTGATGATTGCATTAGAATTATGCATTCTCAGAAAGGTGAGTATCGTAGGCATTGATATTAAAATGTGATGCTGCTGGAACATGGAATTTGGCCTGTCAGGTCAACTTCTTTGGTTGCCTTTCTAATATTCAACTTGATTCTCATATATTTAAGGCAAGACTCGGTATAATCGTATACCTTTCACTTTCAGGTTTCAGCATTCTGTAACATTTAAATCAGGAAATCTAAAAAACTAAATTTGGTGACTCTCAAAAGCTCCATTATTGGACAATAGACCGATGCAATTCATCCAGGGAATCCACAATTTCTCAAAGAAAGGAAAAGAAAGCCATGTTACAGTTTCAGAAAACAATGGCCATAACAATCAAGAAAGAGAATTTAATGCCGTCTTAACTGGTAGAGCATGTAACTTGACTAAGATGGCCATCGTTCTCTTCTTTTCTGTCTAGACAGGGTAAAAAGATTGACTTCTTATTATTGGATTTTCTCTAGTATTGCTAGATGGTACCAGTTTCATAAAATAAAATAAATAAATATGATAATTTTAAACATTATATTATGACAAAAAACAAAAACGATACGACTTAAAATTTTAACAAAAATTATATATAAATTTAATAAAAATAAATAATGTATTATATTTAATATATCAAAATAAATTTAACACAGAAATTTTTTGTATTTTACATATTTTTGATTCGAAACAAACAAGATAGAATTTTCGAATTTACAGGTCTAAAAAAGAGAAAAAAAGAGGCTGGCAAATAACACGTCACAAACTATATTAATATCAAAAAAGGACATAGCACGGATTGTCTGTTCTCTTGGTAACAACTTAACTGGTGAACAATTTAATGACTAATTTAACAAATACAAAGAAACAATATGACCTTTGTGGTACAAGAAAAAAAGGCGAAGAAAAAGCTCAACAGCTGACTTTTGGCTGTAACGATTGCCACCCTGATATCATTATGTTTCAAAGAAAAACTGGATCGTCGTTACAAGAATAACTAGGCCTCAAATTAAGTGAAACAGAATTGTTGAACCGAGTTCTAAGCATCCCAGATTCACAACAGGGGTTTTTAGATCACTCTGTCTTGTCTTCTTCCAAATCACCATTTGATGCTCCATTACTACCCTGCACTGGTCCACCTTGTGGTGCAGTTCTAAAATCTTTTGAAGGTGTTGAAGAGGATTTTATGAGTGTCAAAGTAGTGTCATCTTTGTGCAAATTTTCATAAGCTTCTTCAGAGTAAGCATACCTATTGAGATCAGAACAACCAAAAAGTGGGAAAGAAGTTGCAAAGACATTGAAATAAGTCAACTGAGCTGCATACGAAAACTAAGAAAGCTAGAACATCAATATGAGCCACTGTAAAACAGAGGTAAAGGTCTTTAAACTCAGTAACACAGAAACTAGCTTAAAATTGATTAACACATAAGTAATCTAGCATACATAGGCCTCTCAAGTTCTTAGGATTTACCTTGATATATAATCAGTAAATTTATTAAACAATTGGGGGCCTGAAATTTTTTCCTTCTATATATATATTTATTTTTTTTGAATGGCCATAAAGTATATAAATGAACTATATCAGAAAAGGAATGGCAAAAAAGAGAAGCTTAAGAGCTCAAGAAGCTAGATCTTTACCGCATTGAATTCTGAGAGGGCGCCCAAAGAACACAGATGACACATAGAAGAGAGAAAGATAAGACTTGCCAAAAGGCTGGGATGATCCATGCATTCTGCCAATGCTCATTGTAAACATCATTTGACTTGAAATAAAGCTGAAATTTCAGAGTTACAAAGTTGTAAGATGCAAGATGTTTGACAACAATGCCATTTCTAAAATGTTTTACATTTTCCTCACACTATAGATTGCGGTTTCTGATTACTCCATCTCATATTTCCTATTGTAAGATGCAAGACTGCACAATTAAATTGCTAGCATGTTCTTTACTTTTTTGTAAATTATATGCTGAACTTAACTCTATGGATAAAGCAGCCAAAAGAAAGCATTGAAGATAATGGATTTGACTACCTCGTAGCATATCCAACCCACAGACACAATCACAGCTACTGCCAATGCGTTTGTGAACTTCCTGTATATGTCAAGCTTGACCGTCATCCTTCTAGCCTGTTGCACCAATTAGTGAGAAAAAATTGCAAAGCAATGTTTTACTTAAAGTGCAATTGTCATTACTTTTAATAACAAAACAAACAATAAAAGATGGTGTGATATACTGTTGCTACACTTGAATTAAAGAATTTCAAAAGATCTAATTGCCGGGTGTTAGAAAGAGATAAACTCAATATCAAATGCATGCATAAGCATGTGTTAGATCACAGATCAAGCAGCAAATATTATCTAGGAACCATGCTTATTATTACCTTCTTCATTACACCTTCAATTATTTTCATGAATAGAAATAAATCCATGCACCTGGACTTTAGTGCAGGAAATGTGGCAATAGGCAAGGGATGGTTTTTTTTGTTTAAGATCCTATCAGAAACTTCAATGCTTCTTTCTATTTAATTATGATAAATATTTTTGCTGGAGGCTGTTAAAGTACCTGTTCTTACAACATGAAGGAACTTATAAGGATCTACTCTCCTATTTTTTTTGAGGATTCTAAAAAATCATACGTTCAAATGCTTTCAATATCAATCATCACTTGTATAATCCACTTGCAAAGAGTGAAACATGGGCATATTTATCATAGAAGATCTAAAGAATTCACTCTTAAACATGATTGCCAAGGAAAATATGAATATTGCTATTAACTCGACATTACTGACAATGTAAAAAAAAAAATACCTGAAGTTTAGTTAAAGTTGCAGAGAGAGAACTAAATATCCAAAGAATGAAGAAGGCATCTAAGATTGCACCAGGAAGAACCAAAAATAGTCTTGCCTTTCCAGAAAGATCACTCACTGCACCAACATTTTCTACCAACTCAAGAACTTCGGATGCCAGAAAGAAAGTTGCTCCAAGCATGGTTACCTTTGAAGTAAGCCCACCAAGGGTAGGTCTCACAACACCATATCCCATGGAAACCAGCAAAATAATAATCCGTGCAATTGTACGTTTAATAGTACCGAAGGTGACTGCCCATATAGTGATCCCAACGGGCCTGATTCCACTCTCATTGAATTCAGCATAATCAAAATACCAAAGAGCCATCTCAAGCATGCCAAGCGTTATCACTAATGTTACACAGTTTTGCAAAGGAAGAACCTCTCTCCAAAATCTTGCATACTGCGAGAACCAAAAGATTCCAAGGATCACAAAAGCAAGGGACATGAAACTGTAAAAATTCATCAGCGGAGCCATTCTACCGGGTAGATAGCCAGTAGGATTTTTCCATACAGTTTTCCCCTCTACAATCAAATCTTTAAGATTTAAATCACAGTGAATGAAGTACAAGTTGTACATCCCAGTTTTAGTAATCTTTATAGACTTTGATGGCAATGTTGCATCCTCATCATCTCCATTAAACGAGACGCCAAACACTTTAGGCCAGCCAGGATTCTGTGTGGAAGGTCGATGAATAACTTCTCCTTCCGAACAAACACCCAGTTTTGCAAGATCTGCTGTGCAACAAACAGCTCTTTGACCCCCATAAGCTGAACCCCCAATGTGCTTTCTATCTTCCACTTCAAAAACAATTGCTTGGATCGACCGCGAGCTAAAGTTTGCAAATTCTTTGGGTCTATGGAATGTAATCTTCTCAAAACTGGTTCAATATTACCCACAAATTCAAGCATTAAGAAAAAAAAAAAGAGAAGAGAGAAACACCTTCAATGCTCACTGGTCTTCAAACATCTAAATATAAGTGAATTACACATTGAAATCCATACTTGGAAAACATTTTTTTTAGTTTCTCCAGTTAATACTATGTTTACATTGATCAGACCCGACCACTGACTTAATTAAAGAAAAATCAGCAAGAATCTTAATTTTGAGTAAAATTTGATCTCTCGTTCTTTGGGTACAAAAAGAATTTTGATCTTTTGTTTTCGTTTCACGTAAAAGACATAATCTTTGAATTTTTTTAGTTCTGTTTCTAGTCAAGTTTGTCTTGCAACGCAATTCTAATTCAGTATCAGATCCCAACAGATCTAAAATCCCACACAATTAAAACAAAACCCCACTAAACCCAAGAACAAAATAAAGAGATCTAAAAGCTAAAATCAGAAAATACTTACAACATGGTAATTGTAATGAGAAAAAGAAATGGGAAAGTGAAAAAATTACCGGACGTAAGAGTCACCACCAATGGCAGTTACATTGTGGGGGTCAGGAAAAGAAGAATAAATGCCTTCGCTGCCGCCGTGGACGACGAATGCGTTGCCTTTATTGACGAATTTCTCTCCATTGTACTCATGAACTGAAGCATCACTGATGAAAACAAAGCAGAAACATAAAAGGGAGAGAAGGAAAAGAGAATTTTGATGCTTCAGCATTGCCAACCAAAGCTCGGTTGGACAAAAAAAGAGGGAGATTTTGGTTGGATCTGCTGATTTGCAGAGTGGAAGGAAATTCTTCTTTCTCCTCAGAGAACTAACCTTTAAACTGTGAAACTCAGATTTTATATCAAGAAGAATGAGAGAAATGTACAGTGGAAACTGGCAAAGCTGAAGACAATAGAATCCTGACCATTAGATATATGACATCTGGATTTACGCTTTAACGTAAGATTAGACTATTCATTCTGGCTTACCTTGAGTGGCGCCTAGATTAATGCTTAATGATAATTAAAGAGTGAGATTTGGAATAGGAGCAACGTGAAGTGAATGCGGTGGGTTTATCTATACCCACTGCCCGGTTTTGTCAATAAATAAAACTGATGGCAAATGTACAAGAATTCAAAATTCCTATATTTGTGTATATGATTATTTGGTATGGAGTACCCTTGGGATCAATGCATTTCCTAGAATGTCTGCACCTATCCTACAATATCACTACACTAAAATTTTGAATGCCCCTAAAACTTTCACAAAATTCTTCACGTGAACCTTGTCTTCCTTTAAATACGGAGTTTGTATCTAGGCTCCTAATGGGCACCCCCGCCCCCAGAAAATACAGAATTCATCAGGAGCCTCTAGCTGTTTTTTTTCCTCTTTTTTAAAGATCCACCATACATTTTAAAAGTTTGTGACTTTCGGCTGTATGATTCTGGTTTGAGCCTTGACTTCACCTTCTGTTGAATTCCATTTGGTGGATTTTTTTTTTCTTTGAGTTCTCTGTTTTCGTTTTAAACACACTCCCCTGTCTAGCATCAATGTCAAGAGATGAATGTTTATTGCTGTGCAAAGCAATTACATTCGAGAATTCAAGATAACTTGGAGACTTCCCATAAGTGAAATCTGTTACTGCGAAAACTAAATTAGAGGACCGGCAAATCGCGGCTAAGCTTTGTCAAATACATTGTTTGCAAATGTTACAAGAATTTAATGTTGAGAGGGAAATGATAGAAACAAAGAGAGATGGAGCATTTTGTAGCCTACCCATCTCCTACACCAACAACCGCCATAAAACTTGCGGATAGCTAAAACAGGATGCAGGAAACATGAGTTAGTCCAAATCAAGGAACTCCATTCTTTTCCTCATTGTACCTTTGAGATCTGTTGCCTCCCTTTCTGCTTTCTGTGCCTGCATAGGGTACAATGCTACTTGTTAAGGAAACTCAAAATCCAATAACAGGACAAGCATCTTCAATAGGAAATTATAGACTACCAATCACTCCAGAACATAAAATAGTTCATAACACATATGCATGCAATGAACTAGTTTTTGTAAAAACAGAATGTTTTTATCTCTAAACAACGTAGCTTCTCTAAGCTAGAAAAGTTTTTTTTTTTTTGTTTTACTATTATGAATAGTTAGAATCTCCTTAATTTACTCTTCCTCATTACAAACATCAGAATATAAGGACAGAATCACAAGAAACACCTGGTTAAGCTCTCCATTTGAGCCATACTAATAAACAACAAAATCATTCATCACATCATCATTATCTCCACCATCCTCTTTTTCAAGATCCATGAAAATGCTTAAAAGTTACAAGCATCTAAGAATCTGGATTTCTTTGAGTTCAAATATTACCAATGTTTTACTCTCCAGTTATTCTACATGGCAGCACTTGAAAAAGTGATGGATGTCCAAATAGAAATTTAAGATGCACAAAAGAGAAGAAGAGCTGAGGGGCGTTTAGTGAGCCAAATGTGTCTCAGAGAAATTGTTTTATCATTGCTAATGGAAACACATAATTCATACAAGAAAATGATTTAAAGACTTACCCTTCTAATTTCTGCTGCTGATACACGAGTCATATGTGGAGGAAGTTCCTCTCTCTCCAAGTCCTAACACATGAAATGCAAATTATAGGACAACAGAATGGGATTACAAAACAAAGCAAAGGCACATGGAACAAGATAACTTAGCTAAGTCATACCAGCTCGCCAATCAAGACAACATTCTCCCCACGGATTACATATAGACCTAAAGGGATGTCGCAATAAAGACCACCAACAATAACTCTTTCACAAGCACCCTCAAGAACAGCATTGGCTGAGACAAATTTAAGAGTTTCAGAACCCAGAACAAAATGTTAACATGTGATCCAAGAAGAGTTAGTGATGCAAGATGGAAACCTGGTAAAGTCTATAGGAGGAGGGGCAAGGACAGCAATGCAAATGTTATAATATGGAAAGATTCTAAAGCTGAACTTGCTTGGCTACCTGGAATTCACATGCTGTCACTTAAGTTAAACCTCTACCACTTAAGGGGGATGTTGGCTGATCATCAGTAAGATGCTTGCTGCCACTTAATAAAAGCTCTATCCATCATACTATGACATTATGAAGAAGCTGGCTATCTTCTAATCTTGTCCATAACAAGGCTGCCTAAGCCATTATCTACTTGCTTCATTTAATTATGACTATAGTAGGCTGCCTAATCCTTGACTACCTATATGTTAGGGAGATTTTTGTGTCCAGTAGTGCTATGAGAAGAGAAATTAATTAAGTTTGAGTGTTGAATGTGTGATATTCCCTAATCTTAAGGGTGTTTTTGGAATTCATTTTCTTCCTTGATTTCAGTTTTCATAGTTCACCTAAATTCCCTTTGTTTTCCCCTTCCTAATTTTCAAATTGTTTATGTTCGTAAATCAACAAAGTTTTCAAGTTTTATTGTTACTTGTAAGTCCTAAATCTGCCTCTATCTAGCCTAAGTGTGTTATTTATAAAATACCTTACATCAGTTAGGTAAGAAGAAGAAATCAGTACCAAATTGGTCAAAAGAACGTAAAGTTCCCATGAGCTTTCTACCATCTCGTAGCAGCACTAAAAGTTTTTCTGCATCATATACAGAAGAGCAAGACGTCAACAAGTGGAAACATAAAATAGTGCTCATACATTTGAATATAATATTACATCTAAATTCTGTGCAGAAAGTGAATTAAAATAAAGATATGCCATGTAACATTCAAAAACCTCGTAACAATATCAGAAAGCTCCAAAAGAAAAGACCAATTAAGCATGAATATGACCAAGATTCATTGCATTCATAAGCATATCGAAATTTAGACATTGTCTACCAAAAAGATTATCAATAATCATGCAACAGGCAAATCCTCGAATATTGAAAGTTTTTTTATTTTCTTCAACGTGAAATCCCGAAAACTTATCCATCTTCAAATCCTACTTAACGCTTTACAGAATCAAATCAACTTCTAACTGATAACTTTCCCCAGCTATTTGCTGATTATTAACTAATACACTGGTCGTCCTAAAGACATCATAAAACAACATCCAAATTCCAAAGTTGACTGCAAAGTCTTCCACCATAAACAATTAAATTAAGAAGAATATTACATGAGTTTAAGCATATAACAAAAAGTTTAACAACCCTTCAGCATATAAACATATGACAGCAACAATTACTCTCACTACAAAAAAGGGCTCCACAGCCAATGCCAAAAAAAAAAAAAGACTTTTGCAGCCAAATATTAGTCCCACGACACCATAAATTTAACAGAAATAAACAAAAGGGAGAAAGAGCATACTGTCAAGGTAACTGGCAAGAGAAGTAGAAAGGTGGATATCTTCAGGGCCTGCCCAAGACATAGATAAACTTTTTTCGGTCTCTCCAAAAAATTTGCCGAAAAAAATACACCTTTCAAATACCAATTATCCAAATATGGCATTTGCTAATCAAATTTCTCCCTTTTTAATCTAACCCTGACCTCCAGAAAAATGAATAAAAATAACAATATAAACCCCTTCAAGGAAAACAAAAGCAACCCAGATACGCCAATATCACGAATTACCCAAAAACCCAAAGAAACTCCCTAAATTCCAATACTGCTAGATCCGAAAAACCTTAACTTGAAAACCCTGGGAAGTTAAAAATTGGGGTTTCTTTTCCTGTACAGGTTCCAAGGGTCTAAGTGGGGTTGGAGAAACATAACATAAGAGCAATCAGATCCAATCTAGCCGGAAGAAAGAGAGAGAAAAAAGAAAACCCGAGAAAATGCGGGAAAATTAGAAAAAGAGGGACAAAATGAATAGGGAATTAGGGCGTGGCCTTTAACATGGTGGAATTATTTTAGTAGATTTTGTTGTTGGGGTTTCATTTCTATTTGCATTTTATTTTTGGTTTGTGATGGAATCAGGAGAGAGTTTATTTTTAAATTATGAATTTATTAATTATATTATATTTATTATTAATTTAATTTTAAAAATTAATATATGAGTGAATAAATAACTTTTTAATTATTATATTAATTAATAAATTTATAATTTAAATATTATATTATAACTTTTTAAATTTTAAGAATGAAGTTAAATTTTTATTATAATTTATTGCTGATTTGTAATATTAAATTTTTTAAAATAAAAATAAATATTAAATTTAGATTTTTCTGTATTTTTTTTATTTAACAAATCTATCCTAAAAGAAGTGTGGAAGTGAGTAGATGAGGGGAACTAACCATGGACTTGGTTACGTGGATGAAGCTCATTGCTTGTACGTGCAGTCAATGAAGAAATGGTGGATGTTTCCTTATGATTCTTTTTTAGATGTTCTGGAGAAATGACATCCTCTGAGTTTTTTCTTTGAAAAGGTTAAATATTTGAAAGATTACGATAGAAATTAAAATTGAGATTTCTTTTTTGATGTGAGATATTTCGATATTTTATAATTATTTTAGATTTAGATTAATTTAAAATTAAATCAGATTAAATTTTATAAAAAAAATTAAATTTATTTTTTTATTTATAAAATTCGAAATCAAATTCTTATTTAAAAAAAATTAAATTCTTTATTATTCATATCAATAAATGTTAATAAGTTGAAATTTTTTGAATGAGGAGTAATCTACCTTGGAATTCAGGGCTGTTAAAAAAGCATGAAAGCAATCATTAATTCACCGTAAAGTTTTAATTTTACATAATTTATTTGCAAGATATCATATTTCCCTTCACATTTATCATGTTCTTGCTCATTTTACACACAAGACTGGATTAATATTTTAATTAATTGGTATGCCCAATTACACAGAGATTGCTGTCTGAATCATACACGTTTTTTTTGTCCCGTAATTTTGAGCCACCACATAGATTTACTCTGAAATTTCTGTCTTGAATAAATGAAGGAAGCTATTCAAGTTTTTGAATCCTTGGACATATTGAGTGGCTCGCTCCTCTACCGAAGCAGAGTATCGTGCAATCGCTACCATCATATCAGAACTAGCTTGGGTGCAATCTTTACTTGTTGAGTTAGGCATCCATCTCACAAAAACACTTACTGTTCATTGTGACAATATTGGAGCTACCTATGTTTGTGTTAATCCAATGTTTCACTCCAAGATGAAACACTTTGCCATTGATTATCATTTTGTTCGAGATCGTGTTAATAAAGGTAGTAAGAGTATCTCACATCTCCTCCAAGGACTACCTGTCCTAATAACACGACTTGCTTCTTTTCGATCCAAGATAGGTGTTGTTGATGGCACACCTATCTTGCGGGGGCGTATCAAGGAAAATCAACTAATAATTGTGTCGAAGTCAAATTAAATCTTTCAATCAACAGATTTTGTTCAATTGTTAAGGCTACATCAAAGAATCAATCAGACACAAAAATCACGAAAAATATCAATCAAATTTCAACAAAGATTCTGTGTTAGCAGCATTGATTTAACATTAGCAATTACTATTATTCTATGTATATATAGCATGATTTGTACACATTTTATACTCTGTATAAGTTCAATATATAAGAAATATCCATTCTCCCGTATCTTCTATATAAACGTGAAAATACATGTCAATGCATGCATGCATGAAATAATTTTTAAAGCAATTGATTTTTTTTAGTTGTGTTTATCTCATATTAAATATATGTAAAACATAAAATATGTTATATACGTAAAATATGAAACATATTTAATATTTTTATTAAATTTATATATAATTTTTTTTATTTTAAACCATTTAATTTTTATAATTTTTATATTATTTTATATCATATTATAATATCATAATTAAAATTATCAAATTACTTAAACCGTTTAATTTCTTTAATTATAAATATCACTAGGAATTTTCCAAGTGGGAAAGAAATTAGGACAGAAGCCAATGACGTCAGAGTGGCTGTCTGTCACAAACAGTTGGGTTCAGGTTCGGTGAACGGTCAGCCACGTGTCAAACAATGAAAGACAAAGTAAAATCCCAACATCTGCTTTCTTTCAACACGTGTTCTACACTGTCGGTTTGACATTTCACAACTATGCACTATTTTCAACATGATCTGTCATGTGAGTTATATTCCCTATATTTTATTAGACCAGAGTGAAACATTATTTTTTAAGGCAAACCAAAACCAATTAAGATAGTAATTAAACTAAACAAGAGAGAAACAAAGATTAATTAAAAATTAAATTTTGATTGGCTGACATGGATTCAGCTTTGGACCACAAATGAAATGAATACCTTCATACATGAGAGCTCGTGCCAGCCTCCAAATCAGGTTCGGATTATCAAAATTCTGATTATTGGTTAATTGTGTGGTTTATATAAATGGATTAACATGGCCTAATTGCTTGGTTTAAGTGTAATTAAGAACACACTGAGCTATGTGTCGGATGTTCTTTGGTTAATCAGATTGCTTAACCAATGCAAATTAAGAACATCCTTTAAAAAAGCAAATGAAGAGAAAAAAAAGAATAAAAATATCTTAGTCTAAACCTTCGTATGGTCACAATGCAGATTAATTCCTCGAGATGAAGCAAGATTAAGGAAAATGAAAAAGGGAAGTCAAAAATCGAAGGGTCACTCCCACTGCCACCAAGATTAATGTATAAAAAAGATTAGCAAAACCAAAGCCAAAGAATAAAAAATATAGCAATCAAATCAAATCTATAACAAAAGGGGGGGGGGGGGGGGCTTGTTTTGTATTAAGATTAACCAAATGTTTGTTTTGAGACCATGAGAAGCTGCAACAAACGTATAAGATTTTTATTTATATCTTACTTACAGGATAAGAATAAAGCGCGGCCATTTGTTCTCAATAATTAAGGCGAATTCCTCCATTCTTGGCCGCTAACTTCAACTTTGTTTGTCAATTTATGTTTAACAGGAGGACAGCCTCCCCCGGTGACCTAATCTATTATTTAAAGTGGTTTTGAGTATGACAGATATGCTTAATTAAAGTTAAATAGTGATATGATCGGTGAGTATATTATATAAATTTATTGTAATATAATTAATTAATCGTAATTCAAAAATATATAAAATTATTAAAATTATGTAAAATTCATACTTATAAATAATAAATTTTTACATAATTTTTTATTATAATTAGATAATTATAGGATTATAATAAGAAGAATTGTTTATTGACAATTTTCCACAAGTCAGCTGCGCATTTTGAACACAAAGACAATGTCACGTGTCTCATTTTTGCCACGCATGAAACAGTTAATAACATTTGTTAAAGGCCAACAGTAAATTATTAAACTCTTAATTTTAATAATTAAAATTTAAGTCTTAATAATTTTAAATATAAAAAAATTTGTTAAATACTTTATTTATTCATTTTCTTTTAATTGTTGAAAGAAATTGTACATTAGAAATTGAACAACAATTGCGTCTTCAAATTTCAAAATTGAACCCAGGTGTACCTTGAATTGGTTGCTCAAGTTGATAATTAGTCAAGGGAAGTCGGGATTCTTCGGATGGAGTGCGCTTGCCATCCTACAGCGATGGTTGCCGGGGAATGAAAAGTGGCGGATGGATGAGGAAGAGGTGTGGGCAATGATCAGTTGTGTGTTGATGGAGACGCTGGTCTTGCTGCAAATCATTGCGATTACAAAAGGGCTGCTCACTCACGTCGCCTTTCTCATGGCAGATCTTGATTTTAGCAAGCACACTCTGATGGCGGATCTTCCACCCCAGCTTAATGCAGGGGTAGATAACTATAATCGCTCGTATAAGTTGCTTTATAATAATAGAAACGTTGCTAATTAACAGTATGATTTGCAGCAAAGTATATATACAATTATAACCATAATAGTAATATTCATATCCTCCTTGTTTTGGTCTTCAAGGCTTCAACTACCTTTAGTAGCATTTCTAGACACAAGCACAGAGTTCATAACAGCAATTGACACACTCAAAACAAGCGAGAGCAGTGCAGAGTTGAGTGAGAACGATTGAGCATTGGTTATTCATCGATGAACAAGCCTGGATGAAGCACATGCAACAGAAGCGATCAAGCAGCATACTGCAACAGTTGGAAGCAGCCTTAACCAAAATCTCTGCACCTTCAGGTGCCTTTGGTTCCTCAGCTCCTGGAGGGATATTCTTAGCCGTAGCAGTCAAGTTACCAAAGCCTACACCTAGGCATCCCAGGAAAACTATCTTCTGGCTATTCAATTCTCCCTTTTTTGGCAGGCTTATTTTGTTGAATATCTGGTTAAATTTAAAGAAATTAAGTAAATGAACGTAAATGCATTTCTTCCTCCTAAAATATACAAGTATATTTGTAAAATATATATATATATATATATCAATTTTGTCATCTACTCCACTCTATTCTTTTATTCAGAACAGTAACAGATCCATGATTTTTTCCGAAGATGTCCACTAATAATATATATAAAAAATTGTCCAACGGATTATCAATTTTATTGACAAAAAGGGTGTCAGCGAAAGTTTTTTCTTAAAATTTTCTTGTTTTCCAATCTTTGAGGATTTCTATGGACACCCTAATATTCCATGTGGATCTGCCCTTGATTTAGAAAGTTTCTTCAATTTTTGAAAAACCACAGCCAAACTTCCAAATCTTAAGTTGATGTTACCAAGAGTGATTGATGGTAGAAGTGACTTTCAAATTGTGAGATCTAAAGAAAATGAGATAAATTTAATAAATTAAAAAAGGGAGTTATAGTAATACCTGTATCCAAGGGGCATATTGAAACTGCATCAAAATTCATGCAGAACATTAGGCAAGTACAATAGTACATGTCTCCTTCGCATTCAAAAAAAAAGAAAAAATACATACCTCCCGTACTAGAATTGATTCTGGCACCTTCTTCCCACTATCAGTCTGAAGCAAAATCAAGCAGGTATACTCAGATGGAAAACTAGTTTGTAGACTTATTTTGGCAATCTGCACCAGAAACAGCTTGAAAATAATTAGGTGTATAACTAAATATATAAACCACAATGCAAGAACTGATATCATATAAAGCATAATAATTTCAGTAAATTACATGTATTCATTAGGGTGTGAGGGTGATCATAACAACAAAATCAATCTAAACCTATTTGGTTCAGCATTGTGATTGCAGACCAAACAATAGTTTTACAGCCCAGCCATAATGTCAAACTAAGCCTAAATATGCCAGATAACATTTAACCTGACCCTGAATGTGTTATTTTGAGGTCAACCAAAGTTTCAGAAAGTGGCATACCTTCCCTTCAAGCTCTTTACTCTTTGAAAGCCATGCATGACATGTAATGATATCAATTTGCCTCCTTGTAAGTATCTGCCAACAAACATGACAATGAGAAAAAGAGGTTGTATCACTACCCAAACTTCTATATCTGCATTTTAGTGATGAAAATGTATGGTTAAATAAGGCTTCAATTGGAAGATAATTCATATAATTCGGAAGTACTTTGTAAAAAGATCTAAATACTATTGTGGGGGATTTGTCCTTTTATTAGAACACCATAAACTCCCTACATAACAAAGTGGAACCACAACAGTTAAGTGCCTAGGGAGGAAAATGTGTTAAGTGAAGAAAAGGAAACACAGGGATCAAAATTTAATTGAACCAACACTGACTCTTATGAAAACAGATTTATATCCTCATTCTTAGTTTATAATCAATTATTTTTAAGTGGATACAAAAAATGCTTCAATCTTACCATGTGGAAGGCTTAATTAAACATATAAAGCAAACCATGCAAGTTGGCAGACAGGTCATTTAACATGTAAGAGCTGGCAGAGGCAAATGGAAAATAAGCATACTTGTTACGTCTCAAAGAAGATGCAACTTTTGCATTTAAAAGAAATGTTTCTTTTCGAACTGAAGTTACTACTTCTTTTGGAAATAAAAAGATCATAACAAAATATTGTCAAGTACAAAACTCTGAAACTTTTAGCAGAATTAACTCCAGGGGTAGAAAAATTACTCTATCAAATGGCACGTCCTTTGCATTTTGCACTTTCAAGTCAGTTACAAAAGTGCTCATATCTGCTAACATTCCTTTAACTTTGATAATGTCTGGGAAGTCCCCTTTGTATGTGCCTGACACAATCAAAGGACTTCCAAATGAAAGGTCCGGAATTTGAGATGGAAACATCTGAAAGACCACAAAAGAGTAGTATCTTACCGACATGGCTAGGAAGATAGTATATTTGGACAAGAATAAAAAAAAGGGATCTCATAGTAAAATAGACAGTAATACTGAGACAAACATGTAACATCTAAATACTTGACAAAAAAGGATCAGCAAGGAAATTTGCAAACAGCTCTGATTTACCTCAACAGAATCAAGATTTTCTGGCATGTCCATGGTTATATTGGCTAGAACGACTGAAGAAGCAGTAGTAAATAATCTCTCCATTCGTGATTCAATGTTATCTGGTCAAGAAAGGTGAAATCAGAATAAATATTACTAGAATCCCTTATTATCTTTATCAGTAATTGAGCAACAAAAGCCTGCAACACTACATTGTTCTGTATTAGTTTAGCATTGAGTTTCCAAATGACTACAAATTAGATCATAGCAGCTTGTTCAGCTTGTTCAAAAACAATAAATTCAAATATTTTGATTCTTGAGAGAAATAGAACACGAAATCATTCCTGAGCAGGTCAGCAGAGAAAAAGAAAAAAAAGTACTACTATAAAAGATTTAAAAAGAAAGAGGAAGAAGCAGAAGAAAACTAACCTGCATCATAAGTGTAACCATAATGGCCTCTCCCAATTTGAGCCAGCATTTGCAAGAAGTAATGATTACAATATAAACCTAGAAAAGATTAAAACACAAAAATAAGTAATAAAGCTGCAACAATGCAGTAGACAAACAAATATGGCTCAGATGTGTCAATAGGTTGAGTTGGTTGATAAATATGAAAGGTTAGTGACAGATCATCAGTTGGCATTGACACCAAAAGGAAGGGAAAACTTCTAAGGCTGTCACCATAGAGTGTCTTTTTGCAGCAGAGAAAGATAATCTGCAGCACAATGAAGTGAGATTTGTGGCAGTCTGAAGAGAAAGTAAAGACAATTTGTAGCACAAGCAAGAACCAACAAGTTCAGATTTTAGATTTTTAAGAAAGATGGCATAGACTAGACCTTAGCCCAATGGCAGACAAAGGCCTCAAGAGGAAGGAGACTAAAACAAGCTAAGTGGAACTCCTAAGCACTTTGGTACAAGTCTATGATTATTACACCGGCCAGTGTGTCAAGGCCACTGATGCAGATTAGTAACAGGACAGCAATAGCATAACTACTGCAGAAATGAATCGTATCTCAAGATCTCTCAAGATCTAAGGGCATGAACATATATGACATATTCAATACTCGACGGTAGACACACAGTGTTCTAGCACCTATTCCACTATTCAGAAAAGAATCCATTTACGCCAGGAGAAACCAAATCAACCAAGGCCAAAGCAGTATGAAAAGAGGGAAAGATTTTCCAAACACCAAAAAAACTCACCAATACCAAAAGTACACATACGAGGAGAAACTGATCCTCCACTTGTCAAATAACCTTTCATGACATTGCAAATCTCTCTTTCATCTTCAACAGACCCATCAGTTATAAGGAAAATAAGAGGAATTGACTCACTTGCATCAGACAATAACTTCATTGCCTACAATAAAACAAAATTAGATGCTAAAACCCTACAATGGGTCATTAAATGGTAAATGATTTAGAGATTTGAAAGCTAGAAGTGTTAAAGTACTAACTGATAGAATCGATCAGTTACTTAAAAATGCTGATAATATAGGCACCTGTTTAAGGGGCAGCATGATATTTGTACCACCATCTGTTGTTAAATTACTACTAAGCCACTGAGTAGCATTTAGGATTGAACCATGAGTAGCCAGTACCATTGTTGATGAGAATAAGCGAATCTCACTATTAAAAGCAATAATGTTAAAAGAATCTTGTGGATTGAGCTTAGAGAGTGATGCCAATAGTGCATTCTTTACATTCTCAATTGGGCGTCCTTGCATGCTTTCACTTATGTCAATGACAAAAACCACTTCTTTTCTGAATACCTATCAGATTCACCTAATGGTATAAGAATAGCCACGATACAAATATAAAGGAACTTAAACAAGTATGTTAAAGACTCTAGCCTAAAGCAACCTCAACAATTCAAATGAAATCAATGGTATAGCAGATAGGCCAATTCGACAGAGGATGATAAATTTTGATATATTTTATTCTTATTCACACTGATTGACCAGAGTTTTACTCATCCAATGAACTTAATTATCCTCTTGCATTATTTGATTTTTGTGAAGCTACCTTTCCTTTCATGGGGATTGTGGAATCTCTCCTTATAATTAGCAAAAAGAATAAATCCTCCTCTGAGAGAGAAAAAGAAAAAGAGCCTACCATTATAAAAATCAGTATTGCTTGAACTAAAAATTTCTCAGTCGCTGCTCTATATAATATGCTACTCATTCTGAAACCAAATGCAACCTATTAGAGATGGATCTCCAGAAAAACCACATCTTTATACCCATTTAAAAGGGATAAAATTCTGAATAGAAAAGATGCTTTCAGGACTGCTTTAAAAAAATAGAAAATAAAGAAAGTGATTATTTTTTAACTAACCTTCCTCTTCTGTTTATTTCCAGGGAAAAGGTAGACGCAGAACATCTCCCTATCATCAAAATCACGCAAGGGTGAAGATTGCAGGAGAACGCCACCAAAAATGCCGCTGGAAGAAACCTGTTATTGCGACAGCAATCAGGCAAGGATCACTTATGCATCCTCACGTGTCATATGACCCTCAAAAGTCCAAAATAACTTCTTCAAATAAATAGTCAATCAAAGAATGATCAGTTGTCCAAAGATCTTACGGTATAAGCAAAATTGAGGTCGGAAGTTGACCATACTGGCACTTCTGCTTCATATATAAAACTTAGATTACGAACCTCCCGACTTAGCTCCTACAAAGTTATAAGAATATGTTATTTCCTTCATATTCCAGAAGCCAGATATTATTCTGAGATTATCATACCTTTAGAGGGTGGCTAGTACATTTGATCAAAAGTTCCGTTCCAATGCCAGAATTAACATTCAACAGAATCTTTTGTCTCTTAGGGATTTTCTTCCCGACCGGAATGACATATTCCGGAAAAGTAAAAGGTACATTGAGGCAAAACTGACCATCCCGGTAGGAAAACTTTTGTGACCAACTGACTTTAATTGAAACATTAGACCCTCCATCAACCTAACACATATCAAAAACATATAATTTTTTGTGAAGAGAATGATAATTGATAAGTACTAATAAATTAAGAAAAAAATAAAAAAGTAATTACCTGTGGAATTTTGAAAGTATATATATGGGGTGTCAAGAAGCAACCATATCCAGGTTTGCCAAATTTTTCCGTGTCCTTTGAATCAGCTAATGTTACCCATTTCGAATTATAGGACCTCTCAGTCTCAGAGATGTCAACCTCAACACCTAGAAGTGAACCCTGTTAGCCACATCATGTTTATCTTGAGAATCTATAAACAAGAAAGGTTACATCCAATTTTACAAAAAGAAACGCAAATTTGTCATTATCTGATATATGGCCCCGGAGAAGATACGCAAATCTTCACTAATGTTAATTCAGACATTGAAAGTTTAAGAAACAGTAAAAGGCAATTGTATGTTAGTCGTGAAAAAAAAGACTAATTACCAAAATTCAAGTAGCACTTTTTTTCTTTGCTTTCATATTAGCTAATAAATCTGAAATTGGCCCACACCAAGAGACAATAATTTCAACTTGCCTTGACCTTTTACAAATTGATCCAATTGATAAACAATTTTTTAATATAAACAAAGATTACATCTTTGCGGCTCTGCTTTAAATCTTATCATTTGCGACTTTTTTCCTATTTCGATTCTATAAATCTTTAAAAAATACATTTATAACTTTTGGAAACATTAAAATAACCATTTTTTATTTTTAATTTCATCAACAAACTCTCCACTTGTTTATAAAGTATTAAGCCACCCAAAAGCAAAAATCACTTTGTTTAACTTTTATTATACAATCATATCATATCTAACCCCATCATTTTACTTATCACTTCATATGTTACTAATAAACAAAAAATTATTACTTAAAAAACAAATTTTCTAAAAAATACTGCTTTTTTAACTACCTGTTCTCCCATTGGAATAGCAATCCGGCAATCACATCTCCGACCGGCCATTATACAGTGCACGCGCCACGCGCCTCTGACGGTAATGAACGCAGTATCCATACAACAGTCTACCTCCATGGAAACCGCGTGCATGTGTAACGGAATCAACGCCGGCGGGTCGCACCGACCATGCACGTACGGTTGGTAGCTAGGGACATCGGGGTTGTCAACCACCGCAGGCTCGGGAACCACCGCGTACGCCATCACTGCCGTCGGAAGATAACTCTCCATCGACGACAACGACCTCGACATTACCGCCGGCGCCGGCGATGCTCCTTTGCCGTAGTACAGTCGCTTTGATAACATGAGGCCACAAGTCACCGACGTCGAGAACTCATTGGCCATGACGGTTTTTCCGGTGATTTTGGAGAAGTTAGGGAAGTAAAGAGGAAAATATATGAAGGAAATAGATGATAAGCAGAGTTGGAGAGTTCTTCAAATGAAGATAGTAGCAAGTAACTGATCCTTTTATTTTTGAATTGCAGTTATAAGAAGTGGCTTTTTTGGTAATTAATATTTTTAACTGGAAATAACCGATTAAACATTGCCACGTGGAGAAGTAGCGGGGTTTTTTGTTAGGTCGGGGTTTTTTGGCGCAAGGATGCATTTTCCGGGTAATAATAATCTGCGGAGACGAGTATTCTAGTTTTTATAAATGCCAATAACATCGTGCCACGTAAGAACTGTTTAACGTTGCTTTCTTTTTAATTAATCATTTTTTTCATTATAAACTACAATTAAAATTTAAATTCGAAAGTTTCAATTTTCATTCATAGAATTTCAACTTGTGTCCATCGTGCACAAACATAGATTAATTAATCTTAATAATTTGATCATGGTTTTATTTTGTCACTTTGAAGATTTATTTTTTTAAATGAATTATTTAGTTTATTAATTTAATTGAAAATGCATCAAAAAAGCTATTTTTTTTCTTTTTTATATTCTTTATTTGATCCAAAAGCGGTCGATTTTTTTTATTAAAAAAATGTGGATGTTGACAAATAACAGTATACTAATAATTTTATAATCGATTAATTTAATTGGTTAAATTTATTTTTTTTTATAAAAAAATTTTGAATTTAAATTTTATTCATAATCATTCATTGAGATAATCTCTAATGCATGATTTATAATTATTTATTTTAAATTATCAAGTACGATATATTTTTTTAATTTAAAAAATTAAATAATTTATTTATCTTAAATTTTTTTACTAAAAAAAATTAATTTTACAATTTTAATTTAAGAAAAAAGTCATTGCAGCATGACTGATTAATTTCGTAGACAATACGAAAAATTGAACGCTCTAAACTTTTACTCTCCTTTGATTACGGGGGAAAGATATAGTTAATAGCACTCTATTATATATTTACGGTTGATTTAATTTATTTAAATTTATTTTTTTAACGAAAAAATTTTAAATTTAAATTTTATTAATAATTATTTATTAAAATTATTTTAAATTTAAATTTTATCAAAGAGTGTTTATTGAAATCATTTGAATATATGATTTATATAAATTAATTAACTTATATAATTATTAATTATAACCACTTAATTAAGTTGGACTTAGCGGAGCATAACTACTGCAGGAAAATTGTTTGAGTTTGTTTAAATACTTAAGTTTTATTATCTAATTGAACTCAAACTATTTGAATATTTGAATATTAAATTAGAAATATTCAAAAATTTAATCAAACATTTGAATTTTAAAATAATTTTAATAAATAAATTAATGATGAAAATATAATCTAAATTTATATTTAGAATTTTATTAAATTTAATCTAATTTATCAATTTAAATTTGGGAATTTAAATAATTTATAAATCAAATTTATTCATAATAAATGAACTTTAATAAAACTCAAATCGAGGGTTGAATTTCAAGTTTTCAAATCAAATTTAATTTTAAATCTAACCATGTGTAAATTGATTTTAGCTTATATTTGAATGTACTTGCATCTTTAATGAAATACAATTAAATTTAAATATTAATTTTAATGATATTTATTTAATATAAAATTTTTACTTATTTTTTTAATTATAATTATAATAATTTTATTTTTTAATTATAATTATAATAATTTTTTAATTTTATTAAAATTAATTTTATCATTCATTTAAACAAACCCTTCGCCTGACTTAATCTGACGTGGATTAAAAAAAAAACACGAACAAAAGGACTCATGCCCAATCAATACTAAAGCGTAGATTTTCGTTGGGATCGTGACAGGAAAAAAAAAACCACCACTGGATGCTATTAAATCTTATTTTATAATATTTAGGGTTAAACAATAATTAATCAATAAAAAAATGTTGAAAAGACCAATCCGTTAGTGATCTCATTGAGAATAGCATGGGATCATACATATACGATTATCTCCAACCGCTTGACAACCTCAAACACCGAAAACTAAACTTTCGCTGACGTCGAAAAGGAAACAGCAAATCACTGCCAGGCTTTTTGTCGGTCCAATAAATTTAGAAAATAACTTGGTGACAGATCTACTACTCGCAGGACCCCGATGGTCCCGCTTGTGGTCCAATGATGCCAATCCTCTACCTTCCGTATTATTGAAAAAAAAAAGTAGTTTTGGTGATGTACTCCCCTTCATTTCAACCGTCCGATCATCATAGAGATTGGAATATCAGCATTCCAATGGGACCCACTTGGCTTGAAGATTGCTACAAAATAGACAGGCATTATCGATCAGTTTGACTCGATTGTGTGTTTTATGCTTTTAAATAATAGTATTGTTTGCTTTCTTGAGATATTCTTTAAAAGTTGAAGGGTTTTAACGTGAACAACGTGACTTAATATTTATGGGGACCAAGTTTTTCAATCAATTGTAATAATAAGTAGCATCAACATTACGTTTGCAATGTGAAATGAGTTGGATTACTTTATTTTAGTTATTTTTTATTTTTTATTAGTCATATTATTATTAAAGATAAATTATATAAAATTATTTTGTGATTTGTGATATATTTAAAATAATTTTTGAAATTTAAAATATAATATTTAATTATTTTATAATTTATTTTATTATTAATTTGTGATTCGTACCATACATGGATTAATTTTATTTATTAATTAAAATATTTTAAATTTGTGAAATTATTAATTAAAATTTATTATTACAAATAAATTGAAAAATATTATATTAAAATATTTATCAACAATTAAATATCAATTCATAATAAAATATTTATGTAACCAATATATAAAAAAAATTACTTTGGATCTAAAATAATTTTTTTTAGAATATAGTTGATTCCCACTTTTTAAATCTATGTGATTTCAAAACCAATAATTAATGTAAGAGACCTACTCAAGTTATAAAAATATATAAAAACCTATTTAAATTACAAAATAGTAAAAAATAATCTAAAATTTCTTGGATTGAAAAATATTTATTAATTAAACAAAGCTTACCATCATTACATTATCGAAAAATAATATTTTATGGCTTAATATTCATATGCACAATTCATGTTGTCACTTTTTTCACTTGATAAAAAATTATTAATTTAAAAGTAAAAAAATAAACATTTAAAAATTTAAATATAGTAGCAATAATAATAATTATTCTCTTTTACTCTATTTTTGTTTTTCACTTTTCATTTAATAAAATATTGTAATAAACATAACCTTGCATGTTAAAAACCATTATCTGAAAGTTTCATATGTGCAAAAAATAAGTAATAGGATTAATGACTAATCAATTATTTGGCATATAAGTAGGATCTTCGCATAGAGCAAGATTTTTACAAAGTTAAACTCAATACATATTACAAAAAATCTAACGAATGAAATACATATATACTATCTATAAATGATATAAAACTAATTTCTTTATTCAATGATTTATTTTTAGCATAAAAAAATCCAAAATTTGTTTTACTGATTAAAAACTGTGATATTGATAAAAAATAATTAAAATAATTACAAAATATGAAGAAAATAAAAAAAGTTAAAAATAAAGAACAATGTTAGAAAATAAAATTAACTAAAAAAATAATTGATAGACCTTAACTTAGTTGTAATATTGATCAAATTATTAAAAAAATAAGAAATTTGCATTAAAAAATAATTTGAATAAAAATAATATACTTGTAGGATTATTTAGATATGGAAATATATAGTTTATATTTAATTTGTAATCAATGCAAGTTCAATCGAGAAAATATTAAAAGATTTTGAAAGTATAAAAGATATAATAAGTGATTTTAATTTGTTTGAATTTAAAAAAAAAATCAAATATTAAAAGATTATGAGGAAATCTATGAAGATATTGGAATTTTCAAATTTAAAAGACATATATGTATATTATTGAAAAATTTTATTTTAAAAGAAATATATGTAAATTATATTTAATTTGTATGTTTTACATATAATTAATCCAAATATTTAAAGTAATATACATAGGAAAAAGTTCAAAAGATAGTAAAACTATAATGATTTAATTGAAAAATATTTGATATTTAAAAGTTAGCATTTAAATTTTGTATTTAATATAAATTGATGATAAGAGTTAGTTGAGATTTTTTGTGATTTAAATTAAGGTTTATATAAATTTGAAATATTGAATAAAATTAATTTTTTTAATTTTAAAATTATTTGGTAAATAATTAAAATTAAAGAATTATCTTATGTATAGATTGTACATGTAAATGGTCATGCAAAAATGTTTATTTGGTCATATATTTAAAACTATCTTATGTGTAATCAAAATAGATTGTATACATAGGATTACACGTGAGCAAATCTTATAAGATATTATTGTACGTTGTAATATAATATTATATATGATATATGATTGATTTTTCATTTAAATATTAATAAACTTTAATCTATAAATATATTTAAATAATAATTTTATCTATAGATAATATTTAATCAGATAATAATATTAAAATTATAGTGTTTATACCTTTATCTTACAAAAAGAAATATCTAATTAGATAATTACTTGATAACTTTAAATATATATATGTTGTAATATATATATATATATATATATATATGATTTCTTTGCTCAAAATCATAACTTTTTCTGTAATTTTCAAATTTTTTATTTTTTTATTTTTTATCCAACAACTCATTCTTTTTTCTCTATCTAATTCCCTCAATTAGCCTTTTAGCCGTTAATTCAAAGCATCCAAAAATTTTAAAAGGAATTTTTTTTTATTTTTTGTGTATTGCTTGTATGATTGTATGTTTCGATTATGGATTTGTTGAATTTATACTTTTTGGTTTTTTGCTAATTCGAGTTTGGGTTCAATTTTTGAGTTTGGATTTACTAAGTATCATGTATGAGTTTTTTAGTTGTGTGCAAGATTTAAAGGTTCAAGTGTGCTAAATTATTTGTGTATTGCTTTGATTTATTGAAAATTGTTTGCTTTGTTTGTTAGCTGCTTGATTATGATAATTGAGCTATTTTGTGTTTGACTTCGACTCTTAATTAGATTGATGCTGGTGTGGGCTATGATGTCGATTTTGCTTGAATGTTTGTTGATTCTTATTGCTACTTGATTTCTTATGCTATTTATGCCCGCATTATTGCTACCATATTTATGATATTTGAGACTAATTGTTATACCCAAATTGCCTTTTCCTTTGAGTCTATTGACAAATTACTTTTTAAACTAAACCTAGAAAAAAAATTATAAAACCAATTTTGAAACTCTATAAATCATTACTCGTAGAGAATTTTTTTTGCAATTTCTTGCTTGTAATTGTTTTTTCTCTCTATTCATTCCCCCATCCAGTGTTGAATATAGAAAAAATTCAGAAGTTGAAAAATATTTGAAAATAACAGAAAAACCATGATTTTGAATAACAAAAATAATAAAACAAATCATAGGATAATTAAATGTTACATTTTAAATCTCAAAGACAAACCATTTTAAATTAGCCTTAAACCACAATGTGAGTTTATATAATTTACACTATTATTAAAAGTATTCATAAACTGCATTCACATAAATTCATTTGTTTATAATAAAAATGTTAAAAAAAAATTAAATAAAAACATTTTTTAACAAAATAAATATTTTAAATCAATATGATTGATTTTGGGTTTAAAAAATTATATCTAAAGTTTGATTTAAACTAAACTTGTGGGTTTAAAAAGTATATAAATATATATATATATCTAAAGTAATTCACATTGCAACTAGTTAAAATAATGAAAAAGAAGAAGAATAACTTATTGTAATTGTTTTTAAGATTTACTCCAATAAAATTAAAAATTACGATGGAGGTAAAATTAGTTGTTATAGTGGTGGGATTAAAATCAATAGTAGAAATATGTATTTGGATAAAAGGCAAAGTAAAGATGAGATAAATTAGAATAAGAAGAGAAATGATCAATAAAAACATTAAATTAGAATTTATATGTAATAAAATTTTAAATTATTTAATGTTTATAAAATTAATAAATTATTAAAAATAAATTATTTTATATCAAATAATAATTTATTACTAAATAATTAAAAATTAATAAAAAAGTAATATATGAGAAAATCTTTTTATTATATTAAATTAATAAAATTATGTTTTGATATAAACATTAAAAAAATATTTTAAAATTTTTAAATGAAAAAAAAGTTGAAATGTAAGGACAGTTTTGTTTTTATAATACAATTGTAAGGATAAAAACGTTAAAAAAAAAAAGTGGTTTATTAACTAGACTTATGAGGCTCCAGTTGGTCACTCGAGGTCCCGCACATTTAAAATCCATACCGTCGTGCTGTCTTTGTTAACCAAACACATGTGTAACACGATTGGAGACACTAATCATTTCGTTTCAAATCTAATCATTGTTCCAAATGAGCCCTTCGTATGCTTCCTATTAAACTACTAGATAATTCAAACTCAAATAATTTTGTTCGATTTAAAATAATAAAAATGAATAAAGTAATGGAACACATTAATTGCACGCTGAAGACAAAAGATAGATAAACAAAAACAAAATTAATTATTTTGTAGGTCATTCCTGTCTCAATACATGAGAATAAAAAATTGAAAATTAAAGTAATACTTACGAATTAAAAGAAATATAAGGCTCCGTTTCTTTTTGAAAAACAATTTTTTGTTTTTATTTTTATTTTTTAGAAAATAGTTTTTATTTTTTATTTTTTTAAAAATATATTTGGTAAATAAAAATAAAAATTGTTTTCTTAAATGCAAAAATAATGAAATAAATAAATATTCAATAATATTATTAATGTCATTTAATTGTAATATAATATATATTTATTAATTAATAACATTAAAAATTATTTAAATTATTTAAATATGATAGCTTGCAAACCGTAAAAAAAAATGTACATCCCTTGTTTTTAGGGGTAAATAAATGGTCAATTCGATCGATTCGATTTGAAAAAATCAATAACCGATTTAATCGACTTTCATTTAACAAATAATCGAACCGATCAAATATTATTAAATAATCGATCATAATCGAACCGACCAAAATCGGTTCGGTTCGGTTAAATAACCAAATTTTTTTTTATTAATTTTATTCTTATTATGAATAATTATTTAACTATAAATTCAATTCAATAAAATTCAAACTCTAGTATCATTCAAACTAAATTACTAAAGAATTTAATAATTTCAACAATATTTTACCAAAAAAAATAAATAAAAATATTTATCTCAATTTTTTTTATTTTTAATTATTAAAAAGTCGATTAATTCGGTCAGTACGATTATCAATTTTAAAAACTGAAAATCGACCGAATTAATCAATTTAATCGATTTAAAAAATCGATTATAATTAAAATCGAATAAACCAAATCGATTCAACTGAATTCACTCAATTTTGATCGATCTAATCGGTTCAAATCGACTTTTGCTCACCCCTACTTGTTTTTACAATTAAAATTATCTTTTCTTATTTTTATATTTCAACCCATTTTCATTTTTGATTTTAAAAATCTTGTTTTAATTTTTAATTATCAAATACGTTTTCACTCATATTTTTATTTTTTTGAAAAATAAAAACAAAAAATAGCTCTATTTTCTGAAATTAAATATTACCTAAAATTCCAAATAGCTTTATAAATTATTTAATATTATATATCTAGATCATATTTGGTATAATGATATATAAAATAAGATTATAATCGTCTTATATTATTTTTTATTTATATCTAAAAAAAATAAAATTATCAGGAGGATTAATTATACTTTTGATATAAGATGATTCAATTGTTCTAAAATAGATATGATTATTTTGAATCGATGGAATTGAATTGCATGTGTGATTATACCTTTAAAAATTATATTAATAATTTAAATTATATAATTTTTTTTGATCAATAATTATGTAAACTTTAAATAAAAATAATTTTAATCAATAAATAAATTATTTTATCTTTAATTTTATATATATTAAATATAAAATAAAATAATATTATTTAATTTAATCTTATTCATATTTGAGTTATGGTTAGTCATGTTAAAGAAGATGGGAGATGGCCCATGTGATAGCCCCTAGCCCACACCTTATGCCCAAGGATTTTGGGCCAAGTGATACTGATTTAATGGGTTCATCTTTCACACAATAAAAAAAAGAGTCTTAAGTCTTAATCTAATTTTTATTTTTTACTCAAAGTAAAAAAAACTGGAGTTATCTAGTTACCTTGTTAACTTAGGTCGGTTACATCTGAATAAATCCTGCATCCGAACGTTGTACTTTGAAGCCAAAGAAGGCCCTTTCCTTCCCCGTTTGAAGAGGAACACAATGACCGGAAAAGTACAATTCCTAAAAGCTACCAATTCCACGAACATCTCGGTAAAAAAAGGACCGCCATTAATTAAACTCAGTTTATGTCTTCCATCCAATCAACTTCACCCACGTGTATTCCATTAAAACGAAATTACACAAAATTTCCAATAATTAGCCCCTTCCCCCGTCCCCAAAAAAAAAAAAAAAAGAAAATTGAAGTTTGAAGTTACGCAGAGATGCTTTGAGTATATTTCAATTTGATTCCTTACAAACGAAGGTAGTTATCGTAATAAATCGGAAAAATTCAGTGAAAATTGAGTTCTTCAGGTTCGTTCATTTTCAATCTCCCGATTTTGACGGATTATTATGGTTTTCTTTTCCAAGATTTTCTTCATGTTTAGGTTATGATTTTTCGATTCTTTTAATAATTTCGTATTTTTTTCTTTTTTGGTTTAATTCTTAGATTATATGTGAGCAAGGTTTATAGTTTTGTATTGCGATGAAGGACTTAAACTATTAGAAATAGGATTTGAATTAAACTATTAGAAATAGGATTTGAATAGCGATTTTCTTTAATTTTCACAGAAGCCAAATAGAAGGTTATAGTTCTGGAGATCATGATCCGTCTATTCTTTATTTCAAAGCATTCACTATTTCGTACTTTATATATATATATGTATGTGTGTATATATATATATGTATGTGTGTGTATATATATATATATATATATATATATTTGAACTTGAATTTTATTGAATTTCAATCAAATTATATGATATTACAGGCTTCTTAGGTTGATGACTTCGGCTGAGGTAATTATAATTGTGCTTTTAATTTCTTTTTTTAGGGATAAACTCATGGCAACTGCAACCATGGCTACTGCAGCCGGTGCAGCTGCCCTTTTGTACTATACATTGAATCGTAAATTGCAGACAAATAGGTCTGGTGAGTATGACAATGAAAGTGGAAGCAATTTGTCCAGTAATGCTCCTTTAGGAATCGAGCGTGTTTCACATAGATTAATTCAAGCTCCAGCAACATGGTTAGAGACGATTTCTACTTTGTCTGAAACTCTTAGGTTTACATACTCTGAGACTTTGGGGAAGTGGCCCATTGGAGATTTGGCCTTTGGGATCAACTTCTTATTGAAGAGGCAGGTATGCGTCCTTTGATCTTTATTGTAGCTGTACTGTGTAAATGCCATGATTATTTTATTGGTTTCTGTTACTTCTGTTTTCTGTCAAATTACGTCATTGTCTTCCATTTAATTTTTATTTACTGTCCTTTTTTTTGGGATAATTAGTTCTTATTTACTTTCATTGAACTTTCTAGTTTACAGTGTTTTTGAAATGTTAGTTTTATCAGAATCATGAATTCTGAATCCTGTTATTGTGCCCCTACCATCATGTACCTAATCTGTGATTAGATCCTTGTAGGCATATTTTAATGTTGAGATTTCACTTTATGGGGAAGATTTTTCATTGAAAGGCTGAATACAGTGCAAAGACTTCAGTTTATTTTTATCTCATTATTGGTGTTGTGGCTTGTTAAACTGTGCACGTTTTTCAAATCTAGGAGTCAAGACCTATCATGTCTGTACAACAGCAGTAGTTGTATAATGTCTAAACACTTAAGCGGTATTTCATTGTAAACCTGCTGCATCCTGTTACAAGCATCATTGAGCACTTTGTTTCCAACACTTCCTTTTCATATAGTTTTAACACTCTCTGTATAATGGTTTGTTTTTATCTCATTGAGTTATTTATAAATCTTAAAATTATATCTTACCTCCTTCTGGAATTTCTTGTAGTCTTTAATCAAATTGCTAGATCAGTCCTTATACATATTTACACGAAGCTGTGTTTATAAAAAGAAATTCTTAATATTTGTTATCTGTTTGATTTATTTTTATATTGCCCCTATATACAATATGGTTATGATTTTTTTTTTTCAGGGACATATGCATGTTGCAAGTGTATTTGGTGGTAAAGATAGCATTGATCTCAAAGGACCAGATATAACCGCTGAACTTAGATATTTGTTAAACTTGTTGACACTGTGTTGGCATTTTTCAAAAAAACCATTTCCTTTATTTTTGGAGGAGACTGGTTATGATGAGGAAGATGTTCTTCTCCAAGAACCCAAAGCAGGAGTAAGTCCCATCTGCACTTGAAATTGTGATATTTCCATTGATTTGCCCCCACTTTTTTGGATTCTTTATGTGCATAGATTTTTAATATTTTAGTCAATTTTGGAGGTATGATAATGTAATTTTACTGTCAATATACTTTGAAATTCATGATTAATCTTATGCATTTACATCTTGCAGATTTTGAAGCCTGCATTTACAATATTAGTAGACCATAAAACAAAATGTTTTCTTCTATTAATTCGTGGAACACATAGTATCAAGGATACTCTGACAGCTGCAACTGGAGCTGTAGTTCCATTTCATCACACTGTTGTGCAAGAGGGAGGAGTGAGCGATTTAGTTTTAGGTTATGCACATTGTGGAATGGTAGCAGCTGCTCGGTGGATAGCAAAGCTTGCTACTCCTTGTCTTATTAAAGCCCTTGGTAAATATCCAACTTATAAAATTAAGGTAAAGGCATAATTTGCAATTTATATTCGTATTTTCTTCCTGTGGTTATTATTCTGTCTATATCTTTGCTTGACGTTGATGAGAATGCAGCTAATACTAATTAAGAAAAATTCCATCATCCATGACTATATTATTACCTTTTAAATATTTTCAAAGGGAACTAATCTACATGGTTAAAATTTTTCTAAAATTAATAGACTTGTTCAATTTGGTTTAACAGATTGTAGGGCATTCATTGGGGGGAGGCACTGGTGCACTTTTAACTTATGTGCTGCGGGAGCAAAAGGAGTTATCAACAACTACCTGTGTCACATTTGCTCCAGGTTTGTGCTCTCCTTCCACTGTTAGCCTTCTAGAATAGATGCCTCTTTACATAGCCATATATGAGAACATCTTTGCCGCAATATAGTACGATACCCATAGGAGGTGTGGTTAATGTGATACCTTCATTCCTTGAATGTAGGTATAAAACTGACTATATATATACTGCATGCAGCTGCTTGTATGACATGGGAGTTAGCAGAATCAGGGACTGATTTTATTACTTCTGTTATAAACGGAGCAGACTTAGTGCCTACATTCTCGGCTGCATCTGTGGACGATTTGCGTGCTGAGGTAACATTCCTGATGGGTGTTATTTAGGAATTGTATTACTTACTCATTTTGAAGAGACAGGGATGACAAAATATTTTAACTGTTAGCAGAACTCATAAGTACCTTATTTAATATGCTTCTAGAGTTAGTTAAGTAAATATATCTGCTCTCCTTTAGTCTTTTGTTGCCTTCCTTTCAAAGAAGAGTAATAATTTGTAATGGAATGATTATGTGCGTGCACAGATAAAGATAGCAGAATGATTTTAGAGCCCTTAATAACAAATTAGCAATTAGCTTGCTAACTCTTACTGGCCTCAACAAGTCACTGTCAATTGTCTGCCTCTCTTCCTGTTTCTTCCTCTCCTACCCCCCCCCCCCTTTCTTGTATTGTGGTTTAATGGTCCTCTTCCTCAGTGGAATTGTTTGATAATCCCCTTTAGAAATTCAAACAAATAACATTAACATTTGTACTGAACATTTACTTTGACTTGGCTGACATTGTTTGCAGCTTTTGGTAGCTGACAAGTTTTAGGAGCTTGGCACAACTGATTTTATTGAAATGTTGTTCTGGACAGTGTCTATTTAGTTTGCTTCAGGGCTATGTAATATGTTCTTGAAGAAATTATTTTTTCTGTTTCAGGTGACGGCATCTGCTTGGCTGAATGATCTGAGGAATCAAATTGAGCATACAAGAATTCTGAGTACTGTTTATAGATCTGCCTCGGCATTGGGTTCTCGTCTTCCATCCATTGCCAGTGCTAAAGCAAAAGTTGCTGGGGCTGGGGCAATTTTGCGCCCAGTTTCTAATGGTACACAGGTAGCTGAATAACTGATATCTTTGTTCTTGCTTCTCCATTAAGCCTTTTTACCAGATCCTGTCATTTATGTTTTAAAAGTTTTCAAGCTGAATTTACCTAAAAAATCGTTTCTTGTCTCTGGAGGTCGAAGTTATTTTTCATCTCTTTGGCCTTAATTCTAGCTGAGCTTAAGTCACCGTTTGTATTTGATCACTTTTTGATTGTCTCTAAAAATTTTGGTTGAGTTTTGGTAGTTTATGCCCCTAAGTATAGCTCAAATGCCCGTGTATGTTCAATTTTGTTTTTGTTATTCGCAGGTCGTGATGAGAAGAGCCCAGAGCATGGCTCAGGCGGCATGGACTCGTCCTGCCATAAAGTTGTCCTCTTGGTCATGCATTGGACCTCGTCATCGTGGCACAGCTGCTGGCTCAAACTCAAAGGAAGAGGGAAGTTCACAAGAATCTTCCCCCAATAAAGCAGAAACGTCTGAGCCTCTTCTAACATCACCCCAAAGAAACTCATCTTCAAGTACAATAGAAAACATTGGACTTCCTGTGTCTTCAGGAGTTGAATGGACTTCGGAAAATGAGTGTTCGTGTTCCGATGAACCACACCATGATAGGGATGCTAATCTGGATGATGCTGAGGATCTTATAAGCCACCACTCAAATGGAGACCGCATGAATGAAGTGGAGTTGTGGCAACAACTAGAGCATGAGCTTTATGATAGAACCGAAGGTGAGGAGGCTGATGTTGCTAACCAAATAAGGGAAGAAGAAGCAGCAGCCATTGCAGAGGTTGGCGAGGGCCAGCCAGCTAGCTCTGTTCCAGAAACAAAGGAAGTGCACAGGTTTTTCCCTGCCGGAAAGATAATGCATATTGTTACACTTCACTCTGATGCGGTGGAGTGGGAAGGTGATCCTTCCACCTCAATTGATACTGACAATGGCCAAAGGACAATGGAGACTAGGATTGGGATTTTCCTTACACCGAGATCTCTGTATAGTAAATTGCGGCTTTCCCAAACCATGATTAGTGATCATTTCATGCCTATTTACAGAAGACAGATAGAAAAGCTAATAAAGGAGCTTGAGGAGGATCAAGCTCTGAATGATCAGAATCATGGTGGATACACTGGAGAGGTAGTCTCATAGGTAAAAATTTGTTTTTTCTTTCTCTTATTTTTTGGCTGAGAACAAATTATTTTGGAAATCATTTTATATATGTTAAAATATCAACTCTAAAAGTATTTAAAGTAAATTCTTTAAATATAGTTAAAAAAATAAAATTAATAATTTTTATCCTTATAGAATCCGTTTGACTAATGAACTAATCCTATTTTTGATATATAATTTTTCTAAATATCATATTATTTAATAAATTTATAATTTAAATATTTATTAACATTTTTTAAAATTAAAATATTTTATTAGATAATTTCTGATTTAAGAATCAGAAATTGATTCTTGCAAATGGTTCAACACATTAATTGTGATGAAAATTTTTGTGGATATTATTATCTATAATCCCCCTACGTACCAGACCACTGCTAAACTTAGGTTAATGAGTGACGGATGAATTTCATGTCCATTATTGAAAATAGACCGAAGCTTTTATTAATGTGTCTTCTTCATTAATTATCACCTCTCTCTCTTTACAGTCTAGTACCTTCGGACGTGATCAAAGCTTTTGATTTCCTTGTTTTCATAGTCACGTGGAAGATTTTAAGTTAATCTAGGAGAAAAAAAATCTCTACATTTCATTTTAAGTGTTTCTTTTTAATTTTCATGCATATTAGTAACTTAAGATTTTTATTTTTATTTTTATGCATTTAATATTATAAATCTCATTTTTATAATATTAATTTATTATGCTTTTTACTGTTAAAAGTAAAATAAATTTTAAAATGGAAAAAATAAAAATATAAGGTATTTAAAAATAAAATACTTTATTTTGAGTCATCTTGAAAAAAGGTGAACACTTAAAATAAGATAGAAATTTTTTTTTTTTTTTAAATTTTTTGCAAATGAACATTCTTTGTCGAACTTGATCCACATCAATCGATCACATAAAATTTTCGAAATACATGTGCATGCATTTTAATTTTATTCTCAAATTCATACTCAGAAATGAAGATGTCAAATTTTAGTATTAAGAGGTTTTTCGCCGTTAATTTTTTACAGAGTGAGATATAGAAATGGTTGAGATATATAAATAATTCTCGAGTCCTAACTTCAAGTAGAAAAAAATGGTGAGTGAAAAAAAAACCTCAAAGGCAAAAATTAAGTAATGATTAAGCAATCAAATTAAACAAGGTTGAAATTTTTTTTTTTTGTTTCTATATTCACTGTCTTCGTTCCCTTTTCTTTAGACTATTTACAGCAAATCAAATAGGGAAAAGCAAGAGAGTTGCAAAAATAAAATTAGAATTTCAAGTCAAATCCAAAATCAAAAGCCAATTGATATTTGGTCATAACCCAGGATTAAAAAGAAAATCCAAATCTAAATATGTGATAATCAATTAAGGTATTTTTTCATACAAACGTTTGAATCGTTTGTTTATAGATGTGTTTAAAAAAATCATGTTATAACATTATGATATATGAAAATAAAAAAAATTGTTTTAAATTATCAATTAAGATATTTCAATTGAAAAAACGCTTTAAGTAATTGATGCAAGGATTATTTGAGGCATTTTAAGAAAAAAAACGACATAATTGATAATTATTTAAGGTATTTTTTGTTAAATGATCATTAATTATGATATTATTCAACTCAAACACCTTAAATGATAAATTATTTAAGGCGTTTTTTATGTCAAACATTATTAATTATAATATAAAAATATTTTTAGCAACAAAAATTTACAATTGAGTTACAGTTACTTTCAAACATATTTTTCAAAAGTATAACAATTATTTTATAATTTTTTATTCAGATTAAATTTGAAAATAAGATAGTTTTTTTTCTTAGAATCTTATAATAGAATCCTATAATACTATAGGGAGAGGTAAGTTTCTTATTTCGAAACTTTAGATATTGTTCGAAATCTATAATTTTCTCTCGTAATTGAATTATTTTGAATCAAATATCCAATATCAAAATTTTTAAAAAATTTTATAAATTCCTTCCAATCAACCACATTCTTAAAAATTTCTCACCACATAACTAAAAGGATCTTAAGTTTGTGCAACCAAAGATTTATATCAGTTCACATCGACGTATATCTGTGTTTCTATTATTAATCTGGCTTTCTAATTTTTTTTTTCTTTTGTGTGATAATTAAAACATGGATCGTCTCTCAACTTTAGTTGCTTTTTAATGAAGTTCTTTAATGTTGATAATTGATATGCAACATGATTTAGACTCGTTGAAAATAACTTCCAACAACTTTGTAGCATATTTTTTGCATATACATATAATATATATATATATATATATATATATAGAAAGACATAGGATGCACAATTTATAATGTAGTATTTAATTTTTTTATTCACTTTGTTAATGTTTGATTTAACTTATTAATCAATTAATAAACTTCTGTCATATCAAAAATATGAACTTAATTTAATGCATGACAAAATTTTCTTTCCCCTCCTTAAATATGAAAGAAAAATTCTACTACTATACTACTATTTTTTAATGGTCATGTCTAAAATTTTTGTGAAGGAAGATTATGCAGAAAAACTTGGAGAAGGTTAAAAGGAATATGGATTCTCTCTTAATCATAAATTTTGCTAAATTATAACTGAAAAATAAAAAAATAATTGAGTTTTTAGTTTTATGCTTGTATTCTTTTATACAAAGAATCAAGATCTTTGAACTTGAAACTTGGAGATTAACATAAATAATTTATATATTTTTTTAATTTTTTTTATAAAATTAAAATTCGATTTTTAACGTTTACAATTTTCATTTCTTACTTCCCTTAAACTGCAGCTTCTGAAAAAATAAAAGTCTTTGAGGCTATTAAGAAAGCTTTTCTTAAAAATAAGAAACTGGCAATCAGACAAAAACAAATGCATTTGTCGATTGTCATTCCATTTTTCGTTTTCTAGCTCCCAAAAACCTATTTTTCATAAAATTTTCTTTTTTTCTTTTACAAATCACCAGAAAAACACAAATTTTTGAAAAATTCGTTATGATATATATGATTCATGCTTAAATCATACAAAATAAATTAATTTGATGAAAAAAATAAAAGGAGAAAAAGAAAAAACGGTATGAATTTAAAGAGCTCTTTATTTCAAAACATAGACCATTAGTCAACTTTTCTTGAACAGTAGTAAAAAGATAGATTTAATTTGGCCTATGACCATCAATGATATACGATTATGAACATGCTTGAAGGCGCATTTATCAAATCAAGGGATAATAATAATAATAATAATAATAATAATTTATTACCACTAAATTAATAATTAACAGTACTAGTGTATGACACGTAATCCTTATCTATTATTTCTCAATATATATATTTAATTTGTGATTAATAATCAATATGTCATCCTTCACGTCATTGTTTTAATTTTTAATTTTTGATTGACCTAAAAACAAAATCAAGCTTATATACAAATAGGGTTAATGTAGAAAACACAATGAAAAAAACAGTTCATCTAAGTTCACAAAATGTTGAAAAAAACACCAAAAGGACAATGGCTATGGGAGGTAAGAGCTGTTTCCGAGTCTAAAATCATCGACAAATCAAAACCAATGTTTTTCAATCGTCAAAGACATATGAAACGCATATAAGAAAATGGCTTAGACAAATGCATGTGAAGCATGCATGGGAACACAAAATAAGAAAAGGCCGTGCCCTGTTGCCCCATGTGAGCCAATTCAAAGCTCCCAGCACACTTCCATCAACCTCCCTTTCTCTCTCTCTCATTTGTTTGTCATAAAAAAAAAAACAAAAATGAATTTTAAATCTTAACACTTATAATCTCTTTTTTTAGTCTCATATTAAAAATTTTTTTTTTATAAAAAAAAAAAATGAGTGAAGGAAAGAGAAGATTTTCATGTGGGGGTGGGTTGTCAATATTTATGAAAGCTTGGTCCATGTATTTTATTAATTAAACCCAAAACTTTATTGTTTTGAGGTGTGAGTGAGGGGTGATCGAAGGGGGGGGGGGGTTCTTACCATGAAGAATCGTCATCAAGGTATACCTCCTCGTGCTAGGCAAAAATAATAATAATAATAATGGGGAGTGGGGACTAAGAGAAGGAAAGGCCGGGGTTGCGTAAATTGCACTGCTACTCAAACCAAACCAATAATTGAAGGTATGATGACTCCACTTCCTCTTGCCTACTACATGTTTCATTTCCTCCCTTAGTTTCCTTCCAAAAATATAATAATTCAGACAAAATTTTCGATGAATTTTGTTTACTAGCAACATTAATTTTCAACTTAACTTCAATGTTCCTTTTTAATGTAAAAATGACCATAGATTTCAATCGCGTATATATATATATTATTTATTATTAAAATTGACATTTAAAGAAAATTTATATGGATAATAATTTTTTTAACTGGATAAATAATAAAGTAAGAAAATTTAAAAATAAATTACGAATTTTAAAAAGTGAAATAAATACAGTATAAATCACATGATTGATGCCTCAAAATCGCTTCTTTCACTGCATTTAACGTTTGATTCTATTTAAGGGAATTAGTAAGATGGAAGCCGATTTAAATTTTAAATTTAAACACTAGTGTTTTCAATTCTCATAAAAAAGAAACATATTTCTTAAGTTTTAAGACAATTAAATGATGGGTTTTATTTATTCATTTTTAGCTCAAGGTTTTTTTTTTTTCTTCTGACATTAATTAACTCAAGGTTATGTCAAACCCCAAATGTGCACGTTACATTTGGTTGAAGTCCCAACCTTACTATACCGTCTAGATTCAAGGCAACTTTCCCTTGTGGTCCTTGGGAGCTAATTAGCTACCTCAATTGACATAAATATATAACTTAATCTTTGGACAGGAAATGTTTCTTTTTTCTTTCTAGTTTCTGTTTTGGTTGAGAAATTAGAAATTTTAGGAGATAAACTGATTGTCATAAACACACAAATGAAATGATAATCTAAATGTAGGAAAAAAAAAAGGAAATTGAAGTGATTTTGGAAAAAAAATTTTTGCCTCATTTTTTTAAAACTCGAGTTTGTCATAAATTAACTTTTGATCAATAAAATAAAAAATTTAACATTTTATTAATAAATTATATGATTATTAATCTCGTTTGTGCAAAGAGACAGAACTGAAAACTCTAGAAATCAAACAAAAATAATATTCATCCAAAGGATGGGCGCCTTCAAGAATCCTGCTTGGTCTGGTTTTTTTCATTTAGCAATAAAAATATTAATGAAAATACTTTTCTATCCCAATGTAATTTTTCAAAGAAAAAAAGAGATTTGTTTGTGAACATCATGATAAGGCTAATTAATAGGCATTTTAATTAGTGTTGAAAATGGGTTTAAGAATTCAAAACCAAACAATGCACGGTTTGACAATGTTTGAACTCAAAACAAAACTATAAAAAAAAAAGAACAATTAGTTTGTCCACCAAATAAAACGACAGCAAACACCGTAAAGTTTAAACCATAATTATTGCTAATCATCTTAATTAAGTACTGATACGACAAATAATAACCATTAGTATTTTTATTTACTTATTTATACTAACTTTCTAAGCAAATATGCTCAAGGGGACATCCTCAAAGTTGTCCCTTACACGTTTTGGATGCACGTGGCAAAATATGATTGGTCCAAAGATGGAAAAAACAGCTGACAACTTTCCCATTTCCTAAATTAGACTTAGATACAAATTTATCCTGATAATTTAGTATAAATATATAAAATATAAAAATTATTGTATTATAATTTATATTAATATGTTAAATATAGTATATATTTTTCATTTTTATTAAATAATTTTAAATTATATAAATTTCATATATATAATTTTTATAAATCTACCTTAAATTAAGCAGAAATTGAGACAGAAATGAAAAGGAAGTCTTCCAAAGATATGATGCTTAACTGGCAATCGAGAGATGAACGGGCAGACTCATTCATTGGCAGTCAATATCAAGCAAATATTGATGACGTGAAATATACTAGAGTCCGCCCCCTTATTGCTTCAATCATTGGGCTCTCTTTCTATCTAAAGGAAGGAAAAAAGAAATTGGCTTTCAATTTTATTTTATTTATAAGTGCTTTTGAGGGTAGAATTACGTGGAACAGAAACAAAAAGCAATCTCTTGGTTTTTTGTTCATTCAAAGATTTGGGTATCTGGGGTTTTTTCAAAGTAATAAAAAAAGGGGTCTTTGAGGTTTTTGTACAGTTCTTTAAAGGAAAACCAGAAAAGAAATAAAGAAAGAAAACGAAGAGAAGGGAAGGTTTCAAGGAAATGGTTTTCATGTGTGAGACTTTCTTCACTGAAGAAAAGTTGGAAGAAGGAGAGTGGGAGAAGGAGAGATAATAGAAATAAAAACATTTAATTTGCCTTAAAAAGCCATAGTAGAAGTAGAAAGGGAGAATTTTGAATAAGAAAAAGAACCCAAAGTTTTGTTTCATCTTCTTCTCTGCTGGTAATTTTTTTTAACACATTTTTTTGTTTGTTTTATTCTTGTCATTTCCAGGAGTTTGCTTTTTATTATTTGATCAATGATCGTTGATGTAGGAGTAGGAAATTCATAGGTTATATTCTGCTTTCTCCAGTTTAAATTGAAAATGAAACTACAGATTGTTATTAGCTGCATTAAGATTATTATGACAATTGCTTTTTCTTCACCATGTTCACATCAAAACAAAAGCTTGAAGCCAAAAAGAAAAATTTTTCTAGTTTAAGGGAGAAAATAAAATAAAACTGGACAGAAACCCAAGTTACAGGTATATTTATTCGCCTTATTTATGTTTGTTCTATTTTTTTTTTTAACAGGGCAATTGACAATGTCTGCTGCAATAATCAGTGATCCAATGGTGGTATCAGCAGCAGGACCAGAAGCTCAAGCACCGTCAGCAAAACTTGTTGCACAAAGTGAAGTTGAGTTTGCCAAATGTGATTGCTGTGGACTGACCGAGGAGTGTACCCCAGGATATATTGAAAGGGTACGCGAAAGATACCAAGGTAAATGGATATGTGGTCTTTGTGCTGAAGCTGTCAAATATGAGATTGTAAGGACAAAAAGGCTTATTAGTACGGAGGAAGCAATGGCAAGGCACATGAATTTTTGCCAAAAATTTGTTTCCTCCGGACCGCCTCCTGATCCTACAGTTCATTTGATATCTGCTATGAGAAGTATTCTTAGAAGGAGTTTGGATTCTCCAAGAGGTTTAAGATCAACCCCAGCTAGTCCTACCAGAAAGGTTGGTGAAATTCGGGGTCCAGGGCTTACTCGGTCTGAAAGTTGTTTCCCTACCCTTTCTGGTTGATAGAGGTATCTGTAAGAGACAATGGAAAGGTAATAAAGAGAATGGAAATGAACGTTGATGTGCTGCAAACAAAGAGAAAGGGCTTATGTTTGGCCAGATATGTATGTTTCTGGCAGTTGAAAGAGTTGGATTCAAGTTCCTCTTTTTTTATAAGTCTGTCATTGATTAAAAAAAAAAAAAAGAGAGTCAAAAGCAAAAGAAATTGATGTTTAAGTTTAGACTTAGAAGCTTATGTAGATTTTAATATCAAATATAGAACTCCTCTGTCGTTAGAAATAATTACAGTTCTCTTTTCCACTCTTTGAATCTGCTTGTTGATACCATAACAACAAACTTTACATTATGTTTAGGACAAGTTTTTTACAGACTAATTGAAAGTAGTTTGAATTTAAATTTGAAGAAGCATACTGCAATGGAATTTGAACTTTTTTTTAATCAAATTGAAACATATTTTAAGTGGAAAACTTGTTGCCAGTTTTGGGGTTTTGCAAATGTTGCTTATGAACTTGAGGTCCTTTTTTTTTATTGTTTCTGGTGCCCCTGATTTTTGGACATTGAACACAAAATTATGTTGGTCAAAAGCGAAAATCTAATGATATTCATGTTTAGTAGTAGTATTCAAAAGGAAAAAGCTTTGTTTAAATTCTTTTTTTTTTTCAACTTAATTGTTAAAAAAATGACCTGAAATCTAAGATTCTGTTGACAAGAGATTGAAGAAAAATTGATATATGGTTTGGGATTTGCATGACTGGATGGAAGAATATAATTCCAAAGTTGAGTTGTACATAAATTCAAGAGTAACATGGAATTATTTAATAGTGGAAATCTACCATGATTCCCCATGTGTGATTCTATTCATCCTTGAGATGCCATTAATGGCATTTTCTTACGAGATAGACACTGCAAATTCCAAATCAAGGAAGTGCATTCCACGAGCTCAAATCATTCGTCTAAAGGCAGTCTACAGCCAAACATGAAAAATTAGATCGAATGACAATTTCTAAAGTTTTAGCATGAACGGAATGATATATTAACTCTTATTTAGTGCATTTATTTTGGATAAGTAAGAGGTAATAACGAAAAAAATTGTAGATGTTGAGATTTGAATTTCAAACTTGTTAAATATGACCTCTTAAAAAATAATTACATACATCAATTGAGCTAAACATCATATTCAACTCTTATTTAGTGCATTTCCTGAGATTTCTTCTTCATGGGAGAGGGGTGGGGCAAAATTCATCATGGTAGATGATAAAGTGGAAGGGATTTTGAATGGTGCATGACTCGGAAAAAAGTATGATTGGATGGCTGGAAATGTTTAAACAATAGTGTAGTATAAAAATATGATTGTATTAATAACATTTAGACAGCAACTTCACCCTGTATGAACCATAGAAATGCAAGATTTGGACTGGAATGTAACTCAACTCTTCAAGCAGAAGCTGATATTCCTGAAAAAAAATCATTAGCAAGATTGTGCTTTTATAGCGGTAACAAAAAATGTTGTAAAAAAAGGTAAAATGCCTGCCAAGAAACATGGGAAAGTTTGTCTTGTCTGAATCCCACTGATAAATAGATAAAAGCCTTCAATAAGATTTGAAGATCCTCACCATTGTTGCAGCAGTGACAACCAAGACAGCAACATTTAGAACCAGTTGTGGACAGCTCTGCTCTGTTAACCCTTTGACACACAGAAGTTCCATTCAGTGCATGGTTGTTAAGTGAAGACAACAAATAGGATATAGACTTCTGATCGGGTCCATCATGGACAGATCATCTGACTCAGACATGGATCCCACCAATCTTCTTCACTTGTCAAATGTTTATTTTGGTCTAAATTAATGCAGATCAAGATTAAAACATTGGTTTGTTTTCTTTGATAAAACAAAATATTAAAATAGTTGCAAAGGAGATTTGGTATCAGAAATAGGGTATACATTTTTTGTCCACACTTTTCACTCTCCTAAAGTACAAAGTGAGGTCTTTGCAAGATATGGATTTTGGAAAAAAGCAGGAATTTTGGAATGAATGGAAAAGTAGTAAAAAAAAAAAGGGTTTCTTCTAAATATTCTGTTTGTCTTTATAATTGGTTTAAAAAATTGAGCTATCTTCCCAATTTCATAAATTCATTTGCCAAAAAACAAAGGTTAAATCAATCCCATCAAGGGATACTTATGCTTATGCTTTGTTGGGCATGTAGACCACTAATTGTTATTCATCAGATGGTCTTGGCCCTCCAGGTCTCTCCATTCATGTAATAATAATTGATAAAATATAAAACTTAATTGATAAATTTTCAGCATCTATAATTTTTTATTTTTAAATTGTGATTTTTTTAAAAATATAAAGGCTAATTGATAATTGATTAATTGTTCATTTTATGAGATGAAGATCTTAAAGTGAAGTATTTTCTCCCCAATTAAGTTAATAATCCTCTTATTTTATTTTTAATTCGATGATTAAGAGTTAATTATATTTTCCTAAAGACCAAAATTTCCCACCTACTGCAGAATGGATATATTTCCTATGAGACACCAGCTAGGCTGAGAGAGAATATAACAGCAACAAAATTAACTGTCATTATCTCTATATTTGTGATTAGTTAGTTACTTAAGATATCTTTGAACCCGTGGTTAAGGATTTATAATGAGAATCTATTTCATTATGAAGTGATAAATTTTTTAATAGTAAAGCCATCCAAAACCTCCAAAAACAAGATCTATATAAATCCAATAATTAAACAGCTTGTCTTTTTTTCCAGATTTGCTCAATAGTTGTTCTTGTTCATCTAAATCTTCATTTTATATTATGCTATTTTTTTATTACTCCTAAATTATTGTACGGATAAGAAGGATAATTTCAATATCATCCTCTGTTCCAATGACTAAAACCCAAGTTGGCTATTGAATTTAAATAGAAAAAAATAGTGGTAATTCCTATATTTCATTCTTTGTTAGATCCATCAGTTGTTTTTTTAACTACCACCTGCTAATTATCTATGAGTCAGGACAGATTTTTATATCAATTCAAACCCATCCCAACTGTGGGGTTTTTTTTTTTTTCTTTCAATTTTTCATCAAAGTGAGAATTAGAAGCAAAATAACAAATCTATTTGAGGAAAAATAAAGAAACAAAACCCTGTTCTTTGATAATAAGAATCATTATAGAAGTGTACAGCGGATACACTAGACCTGCAGATTGAAAAAACAAGATTGTTTTAACCCTCATTGAATTTTTCATTACAAGGCATAGGGACATTATGCCATTTGAAGATTGCAGGCCTTTTTTCTTTCTTTCGTTTATTCTATATATGTTATTATTCACGTTTTTAGGCCACAATTAATCAATTATGTGAATCCAAGCTCAGTCTATAGCATAGAAGATCTCTGAGCCAATCTACGGTCTAAAACAAGAAGGTTGGCATTGTCGATTTTGCAGATGTAAAACTGGTTCGTATGGCCTGAACCTGCATGCAGGAAAATGAAACACGAGAAAGTAACAAGAAAAGTATAATGCTATGTGAAAATGGTTAATACATGCTTAACCATGTGGCATTCCTAGCCGAATTTGATTCCTTGTGCGAGAGGTTACTCGTTCCCGTAATTTATTATGCTGCCAAATACATCAAACAAATGGTTCATTCAGAAAGTTAATGGAAGATTATCAAACACTGAACCCCACTTTTGAAGATATGCACAATGCTGAACTCATCTTTGTCTATGGCAACTATTCAATATAGCAATGAAAAGGATGTAAATAAGAGGTATTGGATTTCATAATCAAGTTTACCAGGTTAAGCATCCCATATACTGCTTCCAAGAATCACTTCCAGCTTCACGGCCTCCTCCTCTAGCCCTTTCGCCACCAAAAGCACCACCTATTTCAGCCGCATGGGTTGGTATGTTCACATACAATACCAGTCACTTCCTTGAGGCCTGCACATGTAATTAGGTGAGAAGCATGATTTATAAATTATAATGCCATAGGAATAACAATGATCTAAAGTTTCAAGCTGGCGACACAGATAAATAGGAACTAAATAATTTATTGATTAATGAGACACCAGGTAGAGAGACCCACCCAATCCATTTGAAGACGATTTCAGGTTTACGTGTGAAGATGGAACTGCTAAGTCCTCGAAGAACAGAATTGTTCATTTCAATTGCTTCTTTCAAAGTCGGCAAAATTAGTTATGGTTTTCAGAGAGCAGCTCCATGGATATCGTTAAAACAAGACAGAATTTGTATAAAGTGTATCCTATGAACAGGGCTAGCCGCCATCAACCTACCCCAAAAGAGGAAATTTGTGAAGAAGAGGCTACCTTAAATTTCATGACATAAAGAACCGGAGCAAACAACTCTTCTTTAACAACGTCGGCTTTCAGAGAAATCTCAACAATTGTGGGCTGCAAAAAGTTCCCCTCAGACTCTCTTAGACCACCACCAGTAAGAATCTTCCTTCCCTGGAAAACATCAAAAGATAGAATAAGGTCAGGAACAACAGCCAAAATACAAAACAATTGAAATTCTGACCAAATCAGCTTCCAGGCGACATCAAACAAAACCATACATAATGTAACCACATAGAGCTTCACGCTGCAATGCAGAGAGTTTCAGCACTACCTCCTAAAAATGTTAAAAGTCAATAACTTATGAGGATCATATTAATAACAATTGAAAGCTAAAGATATTCATGCACAAAGTACGATCATAGAACTATGACCTGCCTTTCCGAACATTTCATGCAAGTCCATGACACCCATAAATGTGGCAACTGCAGAGCATATTTAACTTATATCACTGCAAACAACGGAATAGGTAGAAGAAACACAAAACTGAAACTTTAACTATAGAAGGAGGAAGGAATTACTAAAAAAGAAGAGAGTTTTTTTAGCTAGATGTAGTTTATAAAGAAGGATTTCTTACAACGAAGAACTTTTTAGGAAAGATTTTTTATATTCCTTTTGGCAGAAGGAGCACACAATTTATACATATAAAGAGTAAAGAAATAGTGATCTAATAGGACGAAGTCATGATTAAAATCATGATCTTACAAGTGACTTGATATAAAGTTACTTTAGAAAAATAACTATTTTGTCTTTAAAGTAGACATGACTCAACATTTAAAAATAAACTTAACATAAAATAGACATAAAGTAGATTTGACATAAAATTGATTTGAAGACTGGTGAGGCATCAACATCAACTTTTGGAGTCTTTTAGAAATCATTTGGAAAGCATCATCACACATAATTATACATAATTAGACTGAAATAGGGAATACCATTCTAACAAGAGAAATTTGAGCTTTTCAAACATAGAGTCAAGATCGATTTTGTCGGGTGGCCTCATGGGTACTTCAGACGCTAGTTTTCGATAAGTTTTTCGACTTATCGACTGCACAGGCGGCTAACTTATCTAGCCATGTCAGGGTAAAAGCTAATGATTCATCATAGATCACACTGTGAGAACTCTTGATCATGATTCTGATAGTTTATAGCCCTCTTATCAAACTAGCTCTGATACCATTCTAACAAGCAAGATAGAGATGTCCTAGACTCCCGTAACTGATGGGTTCAGTTCTAGGCTCTCCTAACAAGCAGGGTAAAGATGTCCTAGACTTGTGTAACTGATGGTTCAGTTTCGGGCTCTCCGGGGATGGAGTTCTAATAAAACTACTTGCAACTATCATAACATCTAAATCCGAGGACCTATCGTTAGACATTGACTTAAAGAGTCGCCATCAATCTTTTTTATTTAGGTGTGATTGGCCACCTGACTGAATCTGTCCCCTTTTTAAGTTTAGCTTACGTATATTTAACAAGTAGATTCAATGTCTGCGAAACTAAAACTAAGTCCAGGAGTACGGTTATGTGTGAGGAAGATTTAGTACCCTCATAACGCCCATCGAAAGATGGTACCAGCTCAATTTTATGTTATCCGATAAGTCTTAAAAATTTTACCAAGCATTTAATTATAGAAAATTATTCTTAATTAACTCCAATACTTTTGCCAAAAAATTAAGAAAAATTTTCTCACCTTAAGAGTATGCAAGAAAACCACTGTTTCTCTTGCAGAGGCTCTATTGTCAAATTATGTAACGTTTAAAAATTTTTAAAGATAGAAAAGGAAAAAAAGAATAATGATTCAACTTTTGATATAGATCTTTTTATAAGAAAAACTCATGCTTTCATACAAGAAAAATTGATACTTTCAACTTTTTCTTAAAGTATTTGAAGGTTTTTATTTTCAAGAAAATTTGATACTTTCAACTTTTCCTTAAAAATGTTTTTCTTGATAATTTTATTTTTAAGGAAAATTTATACTTCCAACTTTTCCTAAAAAATGCTTGTTTTTTTTAAAATTTTATTTTCAAGAAAAATTGATACTTTCAACTTTTTCTTAAAAATATTTTTCTTAATTTTTATGTTCAAAGAAAATTGATACATTCAACTTTCCTTCAGAAATATTTTTTTTCAAATTTTATTTTAAAGAGATCATTGAGAATTAAAGGATGTTTAATTGAATAAATAACTTATTTTAATTTAGTCAATAAATAAGGGAAAAAATAATAATCAATAAATAAATAATAAAACTAAATAAAAAAAACTTTTGGCACTGCTCGGTTTAGCGGCTCAAATGACTCGACTTGAAGCATAAAGATCGACTCAAAAGTGTGGCTTGATGGCTGGGTTTCGTGATTCAGCTCGGTTGAAACCTAGGCAGGGACGCGAGTTACTGGTTCGGGTCACGCTACGGGTCTGGTTGCCTGCTTGAAAATACGCAGATCTTTTGAGAATAGTAAGACCAAAATGACGTTGTTTTCAATGGGTATTTAAGGTTAATTTTTAGCCTTTTTCAATAAAATTCTTCTTTCCCCTCTCTCTCTTCCCTTAACTTTCTCTTTCTCTTTCTCTAGGGATATGAAAACCCCGGTTGAAAACTTCAAAAGTTTTTAGATTCTGACACTGACGTCGTCGTGATCTGTCATCGATGTTGCTGTACTTCACCACTGTCTGAAGATCGACCAAGCTAAAATTCTTCCCATCGTTGCTTCTTACTCTCTTCATCATGAATATAGATTTGTTTTTTCATAAATCGCTCTTTAAAGGCGTAGATCTGGAGTCCAAGTTATGGTTTTTTTTTTTCTTCTGTTTCAGCCTCTCACACCGTCAGATCTTGGTCAACTTTCAGTATATGTTTCTTTCATCAAGCTTCACATCTTCACCGTTCAAATCTTTTAGAGGTCACACCTACTTTCGCCTGTCACTGTCACCACCCGGGAGGTTTCGGGTTTCCCTTTTTTCTTGTCTTTTTTCTTTTATTTTTAATCTCTTTTAGTTTTTGACTTTAGCCTTTTATCTGTCTTTATGTTTCCAAGCTTGCTGATATCTTACTACCTTATTGGATATTTGTTGGAGTGGCTCTGTGATTGCTGGGGCAGTACAGGAGATTATATCTGATTATGAAAGATGGAAGTAGAATTGGCTTGGTGAAAATTGGTGATGCCATCACCACTGGCCATCACAGTGCTCCGTTGTCATTCTGGGCTTCTTCGATCTTCTTTGAAAGCTAGTTTTGATAATCTTACAATTTAAGATCTCTAGAAATTCTAGAGCCTACTGTTGTGCCTTTATTCTGATCTTTCTGATTTTGTGTTGGCCCTCTGTGTTGATGCTAGAATTTTGTTTTTAATTGTATATTGTTACTAGTTGAAAAGTCGAGCTTGAGTGCTAAATTGTGATTCTTGCTGGGAACGAATTTTCTGGGAATTAGGCTAGGAATTCGATGTAATTTTTTTCTTTTATGATCATTGGCCTGTGTATTTGTGTATGACCTGTCTGATCAACTTATGCATTCTTAATATTCTCATTCCCTTGTATTTTTATGATATCTATTTTTTGTATAATCTTTCTGTAATCTTTGTGCCAATTTTATAGGAAAATTTAGAAGAATCCTTGATTAACTCAACCTTTGACAAGTTTTTGATATTTTTAGAAACTTTAAATTTTCCTTAAACAAATTCAATCCCTTAAAAAAAAACTACCAGCATGCATTCACACGGTAAAATTTTATCTTTTCTCTCTTTTTTTTGCTAATATCCTAAAATAAAATAAATAATAAAAAAAAAATAAAAAATAAGAATAAAATAATAAACACCTAGGCCTAACTACTTGGCCCCATTGAACTGGGCCTCATAGGCTTAAGCCCAAATCCTGTTGGATCAGGCACAATGGGTTTTGGTTAGGACCTATTAGGGTGTTTATAGCAACACAACGGAGGATCGATTGCTCTAACAAGATAATTACCAAACATAAGTAGTCCATAAATTAGACATATAACTAAGGTATTTTAATCGGTGTTCAAGACTCTTACGCCCTCTTGGCTTAACGTTGAATTGGTGGCCTGACTTTTATGGAGATATATTTTTCACTAAAGTAGCTTATTTTAGTAAGATCTTGGTACAATAATTTTTTTTTGACTAAGAGAGTGGATCAATGATCTGTTTGATAATTTTATAAGAATTTTTGATGTAAAAAATCCATAATATTTAGGTAACTGTAGAACATACTTAACTTGTATCACTGCAAATTATGAAATAGATAGAAGAAACATGAAACTGAAACTTTAACTATAGAAGAAGGAGGAATGGATTACCAAAAGAGAAGAAAGTTATTTAGCCAAACATAGTTTATAAAGAATGATTTCTTACAAAGGAAAACTTCTTAGAGAAGTTTTTCTATATTTTTTCTGCGAGTCCTGCACACAATTTATACATAGAAAAAATAAAAAAATAGTGACCTAATAGGATGAAGTCATGATTAAAGTCATGGCCTTACAAGTGACTTGACATAAAGTTACTTTAAAAAAGTTACTTTAAAAAAGTAACTTTTTTAAAGTAAACATGACTCAACATCTGAAAGTGACATAAAGTAGACATAAAGTAGACTTAATATAAAATTGATTTGAAGGTTGGTGAGGCATCAACATCAACTTTTGGAATCTTTTGAAAATCATCTGAAAAGTATCATCACATATAATTCTATATAATTAGACTGGAATAAAGAATTTTTTTTAGAGTATTATGAGTGGATTTATGATCGAATCAACATCATTTGTGAGAACTATAAGTGTGTTTTGGAAAAAGGTTAAGGTGAGAGTTGTTTGCTTCTAAAGTGAAATCATAAACCATATTTTCTAACCATTGATCTAGGTTAAAATCTTCATATGGGTCTTGGTAGTCTTGCTATTCCATTTTTTTGAGAACTTTAGGAGGTTTTCAATAAGGATTCTAATTTATTGGGCTGGTCAAGTTCATAGCTTGTGGTTTCAGGGAGAGGTTCTGTCCATGCATTATCAAATCTAGTCTTATAAAATTTTTTTTATCAACTTTGAGTTGATAATTGTATTTTAGAGGGTAGTTTCCCCATAAAACATCATCTTGGAGGTTTGGCTATTCTGTTTGAGAATCTTGTGATTTATTTCACAAATTTATCTCTAAAATTTTGTATATTCAGCAAGGTGATCAAAAAGTGATTATGATAATGAATAACCTTGTGAGCTATAAATTGTCACATATAAAAAATATTGAGGTTGTTTTACTAAATAACTGCATGATCTATGAAAAATCAAAATAATGTGAGGATCAAGGAAAACTTTTATGTATCTCTCATAAGTTTGTATCCATTTGATCTAAATTGGAATGAGTCTGAATCATTAGAAGAATATCTTAAGGTGCTGGTGATCGGGGTCCATCTGATATTTTTTTGGGTTGATGGTTGATTGTTAAAAAAGATGGAGAAGTGTCTTGAGTCTTGAAAGTGAAAATTCTACAATAATGTAGTAAAGGTGACAAATGTACCACATGAAATAAATTATTTCTTTTGGGAAACAAAGTGGGTCAAAGAATCTAAAAGGATAGATGAAAGGGGTATTCGAGATGTATATCAAGAGATTGGATAGAAGTATCTCCAAAGTTTTTGAATGTTTTGGATTGGTATTTAAGCTAGAGGTGTGGAGCTTTTTGGTCAAGAGATTTAGTGGTAATAAGTCTTGGTAACTTTGAAGAAAAACTTTCCACTAGAAGGTTAAAAATTCATCAGGTAAGTCAAATTCATCATCAAGGTAAGGTTTTTTTTAAAAAAAAGATTTGTAAAAGATAAAGCTTATGAAGAAGACAGTGTCGGGTTCATCATGGAAATGACTAAAATAATTTACAAAAAATTTGAAAGAGGTTTAGAAGGAGGTCTAGTTAGCATGTCTAGAAGAATGTTATCTTTATCTTTTATATACATTGTGGTGAATGAGTACTATGAGAACCACTGAGAAAGTCTGAGTAACTATGTATTTGGCATCTGCTTTTTCTTGAAATTAAATATTTGATCGAAAGTTGACATATCCAATTTCGCAAGAAAGTAGTATCCAATGGGGTAAAATTCAAATATTTGAAATCCATACTTTACAGCTAAATTTCTTTTAGTACAGAGTGATAATGAAGTTTCAAATATTTAAATTTATCATTTTTGTAACACATATTTATCTAGTTTCATCTTTTTTTTTTAAAAAGATTGCTAACCAAAATTGTTTACTTGCATCTGTCTGCAGTATCTTTTTTTCATCTGAAAGAATCTTTAAAGTAGAAAGTAACAACGCTCTTATCTTCAATGACTGTACTACTTTTGTTTGCTTCTGGGATCACTTGAGAGGTTCTTTTTTTAACATTTGTTTGAGAGGATGAGTTAACTATGTAAGATCTGAGAGGAATTCACTCATGTAATTGACTATACCAAAAATTTATTATACTTGTTTCTTGAAAAGATTTTCATTAGAAAAATTTGCAATTGTCTTAGCAATGTGAGGTTAAGCTATGTACTATTTATTTTTCAAATGCATGCCTAAAAAATCAATTTCTGAGGCAACAATGATCATCTTTTTCTTTGAGAGCATTATCCCATATTGTTGAATAATTTGCTAATACTTATGCAATAACTGTGTATGGATGTGATATCTAAAGAGAATAATTAAATATCATTAATGTAAATCAATACATTATCAAGAATCATCATCATCTGTATGAATTTTAACTTAGAAGAAGAAAACTTTTTAAGTATAAGAGAAATGGGAGAAGACAAACTAAAATAAGATCTAGAAGAAAAAAGTTGAGAACTAGAATTATTGATGGTTGATAAATCTATGAAAATAAAACTTTTTTTGGCTTTTCCTATCTAACTTTAATAATCAAGAATAGAAATAAATTTTCTTCTTGCTATTCAAAATTGCACTTAGATACCATTCTAACAAGCAGGGTAGAGGTGACTTAGACTTACGTAACTAACGGGTTCGGTTTTAGGCTCTCTAAAGATGGAGTTTTAACAAAACTACCTATAACACAGTGAAGGATCGGTTGCCCTAACAAGGTAATACCAAACATATGTAGTCCATAGATCAGACATATAACTAAGTTATTCTAGTCGATGTTCAAGATTTTTGCACCCTCTTAGCTTAATGTTGAATTAATGGCCTGACTTTTATAAAGATATATCTTTCACTACAGTAACTTATTTTAGTAAGATCTTAGTACAATAACTTTTCTTTGGCTGAGAGAGTAGATCAATGATTTCTTAGATAATTTTATAAAAATTTTTAATACAAAGGATCCACAATACTATGGCAACTACAAAGCATATTTAACTTGTATCACTATAAACTATGAAATAGATAAAAGAGACATGAAACTGAAACTTTAACTATAGAAGAATGAAGAAAGAATTATCAAAAGAAAAGATAGTTTTTTAGCCAAACATAGTTTATAAAAAAAGATTTCTTACAAAAGAGAACTTCTTTTACTCATCATCAAAGGAGAAGACTGATTCAAGGTTATGATTAGAAAGATTAATATAATAGATATTAGTGATATCTTGTACCATCTTTACTGATCTTTTGTTTAACTTTGGCTAATTCTTTGTAAAATGTCTTAGTTTTCCATAGAGCAAACATTTTGAACTTTTGATCTTTAGATTGCTATTCTTTCTTGCAAACTTAAATCTTTGAAATCTTTTGGGTTTTTTTACTTTTTTGAACAACTTCTTGTTTCTAAAGAAATGTGAAGTTGTGGAAGGTTTAAATCTTCTGATGTGCTTTTTTTTTCTATGGTTACAAAGACATATGGAGTTCTTGGAAGAACATATTATTTGAAGTCCAAAGGAAAAGTAGGAATATGGTTTTTCTAACTTTCTGGAGTTGTTCACCAAGTTTGAAATATACCTATGCTCTTTGAAATTTTGTCAATGACTTTCAACATCATCTTATAGATATCTCCAAGGTTCATCGTTTTAACATCAATAGATCTGAGATTTAGCTGTGTCCTTGTCTGCTGTGCAAGCTTTTATGGAATAAAGTTTAGAAAAGCTTGTTTTCAGTTAACATCATCAAATTCACCAAGTATGTAGAAAAATTGAAAGAATTACTGATAGTGTCTGTCAAGGTCTTTTGGATGGAGGGAATAACATTTTAACTTAAAAAATTATTCTCTGATCTTTTTCAATTTGTGAGTTTCTTGACCATAAAATATTGCTGAAAACTAAGATATAGCTTTTGTGATTGATGGGCATTGAAGAAACTATAGTTGTCTGTATTCACCAATATTATCCTAAAAGTTTTTCAAAGTTTCAACTAGTCTGAAAATAAATTTGATCAAAACTATATTCATCATAACATTGGGATTGGAGTTCAATTCAATTAATCCCCGTGCTAAGAATTCTTGAACCTCGAGGGCCATTTTGAATGAAGAATATCATCAATTGTAAAGACTGAAAACTTTGATGTCAAAGGAGGAACTTGTGTTTGTGTTGGAAGAGGGTGTTATTTAGTGTCCATTGCATTAGGATTGTGTTTTTTTGAGTTTTCTTCTGGAACTTCAACTGTTGGTTCTATCATGAAGATCTGAGGAAGTTTTGACTTATCTGAATCAATTGAATTATATGACTAAATTGTCTTTATCTTAGATTCTGTCTTAAAAGTAAAGAAAAAAAATCTTTAAAAAAAAATTGAGAGAGATTTTCTTATGCCATATGGTGAATCATTTCTAGAAAGTTTGGTGTAGGATCGATCATAAGTTGTATAGGTTTTTGGTCTTTGTGAGGTAGAGAGTTTTGAGGTGTAGAACTTGAGCTTGGTTTGGGTTTTAGAGGTTGAAGAAGTGATTGTTCTACAACTCTTTTGAGTTTTGGATCAACTGCTTGTTTTTCTCAGAGTCAGTGAATCCATTTTTCAATTATACCAAAGGGAGTTTGTTCTGGTTGGAAATAAGAGTAAAGTATTGTTTTGGTTAGAAATATGTTGGTATGGATTTAAGGGGAGGTTTATATTGAAAAGGTGTGAAAAAAAGTTTTGGGTGTCATACATTCCAGTGTTGAGTGGAGTGAAGATATTATAGTTGGAGGTTGCTTATTGTTGTTGTTGTTTCTGACAAAGCTAATTTTGAAGATCTGTAAGTTAAATCTTAAGACTTTTCATTGTTTTCTCTCTTTCAGTAAAAGCATAAATAAATTCAGTGTTGGTTTCAACTAAGTATCTGAGCTCTTGATTTAAAGTTATTGTCCGTGATTGAATTTCAAGAATAATGTTTTGAAGATTGACAAGGCTTTGATCAAAGTAATGACTGACTTGGTCCAACTTGTGTTCAATTCTGTGTAAGTATGCGTTCTATTGGAGAGAATTTTTAGTTTGCTAGTTTAAAACTGCTTTAGCATAAAAAACACTTTTTTGGTTCCCATATTCATCTCTGTTAGTGGGATTTGGGATTTTTAGAATGTGTTTATATTGGTCTTTTTGGAATTCTTGGAAAAAAAGAAATTCGAGGTTAGGTAGTTTGGTTGTATCATGGATATTTAAGGCAAAGGTTAGGTAGAATTTGGTTTTTGGGTGGCTTGGATTTTGTAGCTTTGGGGAAGTTGTTTTTTTTTTTTTTTTTTTTTTTTTTCAGAATAAATGACATAATAATCAAACTTTCTTGAGGGTTTACCAAGAAATCAACTTTAGGGTTTCCATTCTCATATATTTCTTTGAGCTTTTGCTAGGAGGACTTTTTCTTTTTATGCTTCTTTATAATATCATCATCATCATTTAGGAAGGTTTTGTATAAATTCTTTTGATAGCTTTTACACCTGTAATTAATATCCTAATAACAATATTCTTGTGAAGATTTGTATACATATACAGGTTTTCCATCAGACTGGAAATATGTAATTGGAACATTTAATAGATTAGCTTGATATTTTTACATCATGAATTGTGTTGAAAAAATTATTGGAGGAGGAGCATCCTTTCCTTTGTTATGATCAAACTCAATTATTACAGTGCCATCTTGATTTGTCTGATAGGTTGGATCAAAGTGTTGAATGGGTTCATTTTTCTTCTAAATCTTTTGATAACTTATCATCCATGACTTTAAAAGAAGTGTAGCAAGTTCTTCATTTGAAATCTACTTTGGAATATGAACATATTTGGGATTTTTGTCTGCTACTTCCATTTTTACGAAGACAACATCACTGGAGTAAGGAAAATGCAAGTTATTGGCATGATCTTGAATTCTATATGCCATATGGTAGTGAAAAGTTGCCTGGAGTCCCTTCATCTCTGTGCCTATAATCTACACTTGAACTTTTAAAACATCTAATAGTGTTGGATCATGAAAAAACATATTATAATTTGGTAAGACTGTGAAGAAAACAGTTCCTACATTAAGTGTTGTCTCAACTATGCCAAATACTGCATACTTATATTTTTTGAATCTTGTATCCAACAAGGCCATTTTGGTATAGACAAGAATACCATTTTTGTTATGGAAGGTTAAAGCTACTCTGATAGCACCAAAGTGAATGTGAGTATATCCTTATTCTAACCACTATTGAGAAAATTTTTTTGGGATTTAAAGAGTAACAAAGTGCTCTTGAGTTCCTGCTCGAAGAATACATTGATAAAAAATTATGGCTTAAATATACTCTTTTGAAACTTAATATTTTGGTTTCAAAAAGGGTTTTACAGATATAGTAAAGAAAGTGAAAGAGTTTGAGAAAGCTATATAAAGATTTACAAGGGCAAGAACTATTTGTTAGGTTTTTTTTCTTCTGATATATCAGCTTTTGATCAGATATTTAATTAAAAAAAAATAGATCCAAATGCAAAATTACTCAGATTTTTTCAATGGTTCTCATAGTACTCCTTCACCATAGTACATATAAAATGCAGAGATAACATTATCTCAGATATGCTAACCAGACCTTTTCTCAAACCTCTTCCTAATTTCTTGTAGATTATTTCGATCATTTTCATGATGAAGCCAACACCTTCTTTTTCTTAAGCTTCATTTTTTACATATATCTTTTTTTCTCTTTCTCAAAAACCTCACCTTAATGATGAATTTGACTTACCTGATGAATTTTTTAACCTTCTAATGGAAAGTCTTTCTTCAGAGTTACCAAGACTTATTACCACTAAATTTCTTGACCAAAGAGCTCTACAACTCCTGCTCAAATACCAGTCCAAGATATTCAAAAAATTTAGAGATACTTCTATCCAATCTCTTGGTACACATCCTGAATACCTCTTCATCCATCCCTTTAGATTCATTGATCCACTTTGTTTCCTAAAAAAAATAGTTTGTTTCATGTGGTGCCTTTGTTACCTTTACTATATTACTGTAAAATTTTTACTTCCAAGACTTAAAGCACTTATCTACCTTTCAATAGTCAACCATCAACCCAACAAGACACTAGATGGACCCCGATCACTAGCACCTTAAAATGTTCTTCCAATGGTTCAGACCCATTCCAATTTGGATCAAATGGATAGAAACTTATGAGAGATATACAAAAGTTTTCCCTATCCTTACATTATTTTGATTTTTCATAGATCATGCAGTTATTTAGCAAAACAACCTTAGTATTTCTCATATGCAGCAATTTATTGCTCACAAGATTTTTCATTATCACAGTCACTTTTTGATCACCCTGTTGAAAACAAAAAATTTCAAAAAGAAATCTGGGCTCTCCAGACATAGAGTTAAGATCGATTTTGTCGGGTGGCCTTTATGGGAACCTCAAGCACTAGTTTTCAATAAGCTTATTGACTTATCAACTGGCAAGTGGCTAACCTGCTTGACCATGTCAGGGTAAGGGCCAATGCTTTGTCATAGATCACACTGTGAGACCCTTGATCATGATTCTGATAGTTTATAGCTCTCTTGTTAAACTAGTTTTGATACCATTCTAACAATCAAGGTAGAGATATTTTAGACTTGTGTAACTAACGGGTTTAGTTCTGGGTTCTTTGGGGATGGAGTCCTAACAAAACTACTTATAACATAGCAGAGGATCGGTTGCCCTAATAAGATAATACCAAACATAAGTAGTCCATAGATCAAACATATAACCAATGTATTCTAGTCAGTGTTCAAGACTCTTGCGCCCTCTTAGCTTAACGTCGAATTGGTAGCCTGATTTTTATGGAGATATATCTTTCATTATAGTAGCTTATTTCAATAAGATTTTGGTATAATAACATTTTTTGGCTGAAAGAGTGGATTAATGATCTGTTTGACAATTTTATAAGAATTTTTAATGTAGAAGATCCATAATAATGTGACAACTACAAAGCATACTTAACTTGTATCACTGTAAACCATGGAATAGGTAAAAGAAACACGAAATTTGAATTTTAACTATAGAACAGGGATGAAAGAATTACTAAAAGAGAAGAGAGTTTTTTAGCCAAACATATTTTATAAAAAAAGATTTCTTACAAAGAAGAAATTCTTAGGAAAGTTTTTTTATATTCCTTATGGGAGAAGGAGCACACAATTTATACATAGAAAAAGTAAAAAAATAGTGACCTAATAGGATGAAGTCATGATTAAAGTCATGACCTTACAAGTGACTTGATATAAAGTTACTTTAATAAAGTTAATTTAGAAAAGTAGTTTTTTTTTTAAAAGTAGACATGACTTAACATTTAAAAGTGACATAAAGTAGACTTGACATAAAGTTGATTTGAAGGCTGGTGTGGCGTCAACATTAACTTTTGGAGTCTTATAAAAATCATCTAGAAAGCATTATCACACATAATTATACATAATTGGACTGAAATAGAGAATTTCTTCTAAAGTATCATGAGTGGATTTCTGACTAGATCAACATCATTTGTGAGAACTATAAATATGTTCTGGAGAAAGGTTGAGGTGAGAGTTGTCTGCTCCTAGAGTGAAATCATAACCCATGTTTTCTAACAATTAATCTAGGTCAAAATCTTTATATGGGTTTTATGAGTTTTGCCATTCCATTTTTTTGAGAACTTCAGGAGGTTTCCAATAAGGATTCCAATTTATTAGGCCAGCATGGTCATGTTCATATCTTGTTGTTTCTAAAAAAAGTTCTATCCATGCATCATTAAATCTATTTTCATAAATCTTTTTATCAGTCTTGAGTTAATAATTACATTTCAGAGGGTAGTTTCCCTATGCAATATCATCTTGAAGGTCTGGCCAATTTTGCTTGGGAATTTTATGATTCATTTCACAAATCTATCTTTGAAATTTTGTGTGTTAAATAGGGTGATCAAAAAGTTATTATGACAATGAATAACCTTGTGAGCTATAAATTATCGTATATAGGAAATATTGAGGTTGTTCTGCTAAATAATTGCATGAACTATGAAAAATTAGAATAATGTGTGGATTAGGGAAAATTTTTGTATATCTCTCATAAGTTTCTATTCATTTGATCCAAATTGGAATGGGTCTGAACCATTGGAAGAAAATCTTGAGATGCTGATGATTTGAGTCCATCTGGTGTCTTGTAGAGTTGATAGTTAACTGTTGAAAAAGGTGAAAAAATGTTTTAAGTCTCGAAAGTGGAAATTCTACAACAATGTAGTAAAGGTGACAAAGGTACCACATGAAACAAATTATTTTCTTTGGGAAACAAAGTGGGTTAGGGAATTTGAAAGGATGAGTGAAGGGATATGTAGGATGTATACCAAGAGATTGGATAGAAGTATCTCTAAATTTTTTGAGTATTTTGGACTGGTATTTGAGCAGGAGGTGTAGGGCTTTTTGGTCAAGGGATTTAGTGGTAATAAGTCTTAGTAACTCTAGAGGAAGACTTTCTACTGGGAGGTTAAAGAATTCATTAAGTAAGTTTAATTCATCATCAAGGTAAGGTTTTTGAGAATGAGAAAAAAAGGGATTTGTAGAAGATGAAGCTTATGAAGAAGAAGATGGTGGGTTCATCATGGAAATAACTGGAATAATCTACAAGAAATTCAAAAAAGGTTTGAAAGAAGGTCTAGTTAGCATGTCTGAGAGGATGTTGTTTTTGCCTTTTATATGCACTATGATGAAGGAGTACTGTTAGAATCACTAAAAAAGTTTGAGTAACTATGCATTTGACATCTACTTTTTCTTGAAATTAAGTATCTGATTGAAAGCTGACATATTCAATTCTATAAGAAAGTGGTATCTAATAAGGTGAAATTTAAATCTTTGGATTCCATACTTTACAACTAAAATTTCTTTTCGTGTAAAGTGATAATGGAGTTTCAAATCTTGAATCTACCACTTTTGTAACCACATATTTATCTAGTCTCAATTTTTTCTTATAAAAGGATTGCTGACCAAAATTGTTCACTTGTATCTATCTATAGTATCCTTTATCTATATAAAAGAATCTTTAAAGTAGAAAGTGATTGTACTCTTATCTTCAGTGATTATACTACTTTTGTCTATTTCTAAGACTATTTGAGAGGTTCTTTCTTTAACATTTGTCTGAGAAGATTAATTAACTATGCAAGATCTGAAGGAATTCACTCATGTAATTGACTACATTGAGAAATTGTTGTACTTGCTTCTTGGAAAGATTTTCATTAAAAAAATTTGCAAGTGTCTTATCAATATGAGGTTGAGCTATGTATTATCCATCTTTCAAAGGTATGCCTAAGAAATCAATTTTTGAAGTGCCAATGATCTTTTTTTTCTCTAAGAACATCATCCCATACTGTTAAACAATTTGCTAGAACTTATCCAATAACTGTATATGAGATGTGACATCTAGAGAAAATAGTAAGATATCATCAATGTAAATTAATCCATTATAAAGAATAAGAGTAAATATCTTCGTCATTGCTTTCTGAAAGAGTGAAAGAGTAACTTTTAATTTAAAAGGTATAACTGTTCACTAAAAATGGTGTTAGGAGATGCAAAACGCTATTTTGTATTTGTCCTGTGGATGTACATTTAATTGCCAAAATCCTGCTTTCAGGTCAAACTTGGAGAAGACTTTTGCCTGAGAAAAGTAACTTTTCACTACTAGAATTCAAGATCATGCCATTAACATGCCTCTTCCTCACTCTAGTGATGTTATTTTTGTAAAGATGGAAGCAACAGACAAAAATCCCAGACATGTTTATATTCCAAAGTAGATCTCAAATGAATAACTTTCTACACTTCTCTTAAAGTTGTATATGACAAGTTATCAAAAGATTTGGAAAAATGATGAACCCATTCAACATTTTGATCCAACTTATCAAATAAATTATGATGGCATTGCAATAATTGAGTTTGATCATAGCAAAAAAAAAGATGCTCTTCCTTCAACAAATTTTCCAACAAAATTCATAATACAAAGATGTCAAGCTGATCCACTAAATGTTCCAGTTACACATTTCCAGTTTAATGAAAATCTTGTATATGCATATAGATTTCCACAAGGACATTGTTATTGGGATATTAATTGCAGATGTAAAGCCTATCAAAAGGACTTATACAAAAGTTTCTTGGATGATGATGATGATATTCCAAAGAAGCAAAAGAAAAAAAGTCCTCCCAACAAAAGTTCAAAAAAGATATAAGAATGGAGACCCTGAAGTTGATTTCCTTGGTGAACCCTCAGGAAAGTTTGACTATTATGTCATATATCCTAAAAAAGAAAAACAACTTCCCAAACCTACAAAATCCAAGCCACCTAAAAACCAAATTCTACCCACCCTTTGCCTCAAATATCCATGATGCAACCAAGCTACCCAGGTTCAGATTTCTCTATTTTTCAAGAATTCCAAAAAGATCAATTCAAACACATTCCAAAAATCCTAAATCTCACTGATAGAGATGAATATGGGAATAAAAAAAGTGTTTCTGGTGCATAAGCAGTTTTAAACTGACAGACTGAAAATTCTCTCTAACAAAATGTATACTTACACAGAATTGAACACAAGTTGGACCAAGTCAGTCATCATTTTGATGAAAGCCTTGTCAATCTTCAAAATATTATTCTTGAAATTCAATCAAGGATAATAACTTTAGATCAAAAGCTCAGATACATGGTTGAAACCAACACTAGATTCACTTATGCTTTTACTAAAAAAGAGAAAAAAATGAAAAGTCTCAAGATTTAACTTGCAAATCTTCAAAATCAGCTTTGCTAGAAACAATAACAACAAGCAACCTTCGGCTACAATATCTTCACTTCACTCAACACTGGAATGCATGACACCCCTTATCAAGCCTACATTCTTCATTCTTACCAATTATACAAATTTTCAACCTTACCCTTAAAACTTTTTTTTACACTATTTCAATATAAACTTCCCCTTATATCCACACCAACATCTTTCTAACCAAAACAATACTTCACTCCTATCTTAGACCAACCAGAACAATTTCGCTTTGGCACAACTGAAAAATAGATTCATAGACTTCGAGAAAAATAATCAATTGATCCAAAAGTCAAAAGAGTTGTAGAACAACCATTTCCTCAACTTCCAAAACTAAAAACCAAGCTCAAGTTCTACACTTTAAAACCTTTCACCTCACACAAACTAAAAACTTGTACAAATTATGATCTCTCTTACATAAAACTTTCTAGAAATGATTCACCAAATGGCATAAGAAAATCTCTCTCAATTTTCTCTTGAAGATATTTTTTCCTTTACTTTAGAGACAGAAACTCAGATAGAGACAATTGAGTTAAATGATTCAGTTGATTCAGATAAGTTAGAACTTTCTTAGATCTTCATGACAGAACTAACAATTAAAGTTCTAAAAGAAAACTCAGAAGTACATAATTTTGATGCAATAGACATTGAACAACACCCTTTTCTAACATAAACACATTCCTCCCTTGATATCAAAGTTTTCAGTTTTGATAATTGATGAATTCCTCATTCAAAATGGCCCTCAAGGTTTCAAGAATTCTTAGCATGGAGATTAGTTGAACTAAACTCCAATCCTAATGTTACGATGAATATAGTTTTGATCAGATTTATTTTCAAACTAGTTAGAACTCTGCAAAACTTTTGGGACAATATTGGTGAATACAAACAACTATAGTTTCTTCAATGCCCAATAAGCACAAAAGCTGTATCTCAATTTTTAGTAATATTCTGCGGCTAAAAAGCTCATAGATTGAAAAAGATCAAAGAATAATTTTTCAAGTTAAAATGCTATTCCCTTTATCCAAAAGACCTTGATAGACACTATCAACAGTTTTTTTTTTGGTATTTTTATATACTTGGTGGATTTAATGATGTTAACCTGAAGCAAGCTTTTCTAAGCTTTGCTTCAGAAGAACTTGTACAATGGACAAGGACATAACTAAATCTCTTATCTCTTGATGTTAGAACCATGAACCTTATAGATATCTATAAGATAATGTTGAAAGCCTTTGATAAAATTTACAAAGAGCACAAATATATTTCAAACTTGGTGAACAACTTCAGAAAGTTAGAAAAACCATGTTTTTACTCTTTCTCTGGACTCCAGATCAAATGTTATTCCAAGGACTCCACATGTCTTTGCAACCATAGAAAAACTTTCCTAAGAAGTCCTCTTTTGTAAAAAATCTTTCTTTATAAACTATGTTTGGCTAAAAAAACTCTATTCTCTTTTGTTAATTTCTTCCTCCTTTTTTTATAGTTAAAGTTTTAATTTCGTGTTTTTTTTACCTATTTCATGGTTTGCAGTGATACAAGTTAAGTATATTTTATAGTTGCTATAGTATTATTGATCATTTATATAAAAAATTCTTATAAAATTATTAAACAAATCATTGATCCACTCTCTCAGCCAAAGAAAAATTACTGTACCAAGATCTTACTAAAATAAGTTACTATAGTGAAAGACATATCTCCATAAAAGTCAGGCCATCAATTCAATGTTAAGCTAGAGGGCACAAGAATCTTGAACACCAACTAGAATACCTTGGTTATATATTTTTTCTATGGACTGTTTATGTTTGGTATTATCTTGTTAGGGCAACCAATCCTCCACTATATTACAGGTAGTTTTGTTAGGACTTTATCTTTATAAAGACAGCATCACTAGAGTGAGAAAGAAGTAAGTTAATGGCATGATCTTGAATTCTATATGCCATTTGGTAGTGAAAGATTGCCTGGAGTCCTTTCATCTCTGTGCTTATAATCTGCACTTGAACTTTTAAAGCATCTAATAGTGTTGGATCATGAAAAGACATATTATAATTTATAAAGACTATGAAGAAAACAGTTTTTACATTAAGTGTTAACTCAACTATGTCAAGTACTATATGCTTGTATTTTTTAAATCTTGTTTCCAATAAGGTCATTTTGGTATAGATAAGAATACCATTTTTACCATGAAAGATCAAAGCTACTCTGATAGTACTAAAGTGAATGTAAGTATATTCTTGTTCTAGCCACTGTTAAAGAAATTCTTTTGGGATATGAAGAGTAACAAAGTGCTCTTGAGTTCCTACTGAAAGAATACATTGATCAAAGTTTATGGCTTAAACATACTCTTTTGAAACTTGATATTTTGATTTCAAAAAGTTTTTATAAATCTAGTAAGGGAAGTGGAAGAGTTTGAGAAAACTATATAAGAATTTACAAGGGAAAGAACTATTCGTTGGGTTTTCTTTTTTTCTGGGATATAATCTACTTCATACAAGAATTTTAACTTAGAAAAAGAAGACTTTTTAAGTACAAAAGAAGAAGGAAAAGATAAACTAAAAGAAGATCTAAAAGAGAAAGAATGAAAACTAAAATTACTGGTGATTGATAAATCCATGAAAATAAACTATTTTTTGGTTTTTCTTATCCAACTTTAATAATCAAGAACAAAAACATATTTTTTCTTGCTATTTAGAATTGCTTTCTGATACTATTCTAATAAGAGAATTCTAGGCTTTCTAGATATAAAGTCAAATTGGTTTTGTTCGTGGCCTCTATGGGTACCTCAAATGCTAATTTTTGATAAGCCTCTTGACCTATCAACCACACAGGTGGCTAACCTGCCTAGCCATATCAGAGTAAAAATCAATGCTTCACCACAGATCATACGATGAAAACCCTTGATCATAATTTTGATAGTTTATAACTCTCTTGTCAAAAAAGATGGTATCATTATTACCTTTCTCTTTACAAAAGATAAAAATACCAACCTCACAAAATTAGTCATTTAAGCATGAACCCAGATCATTTCAAGCTAGTAACCCAAAAATGTTCTTTTCTTCAGGCTCAAGGATTAATTGAACTAACCTCTTCTCTATGGGCATGTGAAGCATTTTAAGTCAATAGACGTTCAAAACAAGTTTATGAAAAATTAAAATTGATGATTAATTACAAGCCTTTTAACATTTTCCTTGCAGATAATAAGTTTTCCCTTCCAGACAAAAACATTTTGTTTGCAAACTTTTCTCAGGCAAAAGTCTTCTCCAAGTTTGACTTGAAAGCAAGATTTTGGTAACTAGGTATAGATCCACATGATAGATACAAAATGATATTTTACATCCCCCAACACCATTTTTAATGGATAGTTATGCCTTTTGGATTAAAAGTTACTCTTTCACTCTTCTAGAAAGTAATGACGAAAATATTTACTTTCATTCTTAATAATGCACTGATTTACATTGATAATATCTTATTATTCTCTTTCAGATGTCATATCTCATACACAGTTATTGGATAAGTTTTAGCAAATTATTTAATAATATGGGATAATGCTCTCAAAGAAAAAGATGATCATTAGAGCCTCAAAAATTAATTTCTTAAGCATGCATTTGAAAGATGAACAGTACATAGCTCAACCTCACATTGTTAAGATACTTGTAGATTTTCTTAATGAAAATCTTTCTAAGAAGCAAGTACGATAATTTCTTGGTATAGTTAATTACATGAGTGAATTTTTATAAGATCTTGTACAATTAACTCATCATTTCAGATAGATATTAAAGAAAAAACCTCCAAAGTGATCTCAAAAGTAGATAAAAGATCAGTAAAGATGATACAAGATATTGCTAATATCTGTGGTATTAATCTTTCTTATGATAAACTTAAATCAGTCTTTTCCATTGATGGTAAGTAGAATGAAAGATCATTATTTATGATCAAGCAGTTTGATGATGATTCTTCAAATTCAGATTCAGACTCAGATGAATTTACAAATGATCAATGCTATGAGTATATGTTAGTTCAAGAACTCTAGAAAATTTAAATCCTCTAACCTCTAAAATTGCCTCTTATTCCAGTTTAAATTTTCACTCATAAACACTCTTCTCTCATAATAGTTACCATATTTTTTGACCCTGGTGTAGCCCAAACCATAGCAAATCACATTGTCTTACCCAAAAACCTTTGAAAAAAATAAAAAACCTTCTTCAAGGCTACTGATAAAAATGTATTTTTTATAGACTTTATTAGTAACCCTGTTACCTTTTAGATTTTTTCAAGTTGTTAAATAACCTAAAAGATTTTAGGATCTCCACTTATTCAAAAAGACCTTGTTATTGGTTTTGATATTATAACCAATATAACAAGTTTAAGACTTAGTGGAAAATGTATAAAGTTTGAAGTTATTTCAGACCTTGGAAAAATCTTCCTAACCTTTTTACCTTAACCATTCAATCAGATGTCTTCCAAAAATTTAAATAAAAATTCATTCATTTTTTTATGCAAAAAATCATTCAGAATTCCTCCAGAAGTGCAACTACCCTTTTTGGAAAAATCTTAAATTTTTTGTTACTCTTCCCTTTAAAAAAGATGAAAATGCTAGCCCCACAAAAGTTAGTCATTCAAGCATAACCCAGATCATTTCAAGCTAGCAACCCAAGGATGTTCTCTTCTCTAGGCTCAAGGATTAATTAAACCAACCTCTTCTCCATGGGTGTGTGAAGCATTTTATGCCAATAAACGTTAAGAACAAGTTCGTGAAAAATTAAGATTGGTGATTAACTATAAGCCTCTTAACATTTTTCTTACAGATGATAAGTTTTTTCTTTCAGACAAAAACTTTGTTTACAAACCTTTTTCAAGCAAAAGTATTATCCAATTTTGACTTGAAAGCAAGATTTTGGCAACTAGGTATAATCTACAAGATAGATACAAAATGATGTTTTGCATCCCACAACACCATTTTTGGTTGCCAGTTATGCCTTTTGGATTAAAAATTACTCTTTTACTATTTTAAAAAGCAATGATAAAGATATTTACTCTAATTCTTGATAATGCATTGATTTACATTGATGATATCTTATTGTTCTCTCTAAATATCATATCTCATATATAATTATTGGATAAGTTTTAACAAATTATTCAACAGTATCAGATAATACTTTCAAAGAAAAATATTATTATTTGTGCCTCATAAATTATTTCTTAGGTATATATTTGAAAGATGGATAGCACATAGCATAACCTCACATTGCTAAGACAGTTATAGATTTCTCCGATGAAAATTTTTTCAAGAAGTAAGTACAATAATTTCTCAGTATAGTCAATTACATGAGCAAATTTTTCTCATATCTTATACAGTTAACTCATCTTTTCATAATCTTTTTATTAATTTTAAGCTGATAATTCTATTCTGAAAGATAGTTTCCCCATAGAACATCATCTTGGAGGTCCAACCAATTATGCTTGGGAATCTTATGATTCATTTCACAAATTTATCTTTGGAATTCTATGTATTTAGAAAGGTGATCAAAAAGTGATTGTGACAATGAATAATCCTGTTCGCTATAAATTATCGCATATGAAAAATATTGAGGTTTTTTGCTAAATAACTACATGATTTGTGAAAAATCAAAATAATGTGAGGATAAAAAAAAACTTTTATGTATTTATCATAAGTTTTTATCCATTTGATCCAAATTAGAATGGATTGAACCATTGGAAGAACATCTTGAGGTGCTAGTGATCAGGGTTCATCTGGTATCTTTTTGGGTTGATGGTTGACTATTGAAAAAAGTGAAAAAATGTTTTGAGTCTTGAAAGTGAAAATTCTATAGCAATGTAGAAGAGATGACAAAGGTATCACATGAAATAAATTATTTTTTTTAGGAAACAAAGTGGGTTAGGGAATCTGAAAGGATGGATGAAGGAGTATTCAGGATGTATACCAAGAGATTGGATAAAAGTATCTCTAAATTTTTTTGAGTATTTTGAACTAGTATTTGAGTGGGAGGTGTGGGGCTCTTTGGTAAAGAGATTTAGTGGTAATAAGTCTTGATAACTCTAGAGAAAGACTTTCCATTGAGAGGTTAAGAAATTCATCATTAAGGTGAGGCTTTTAAGAAGGAGAAAAAAAGGGATTTGTAGAAGATAAAGCTTAAAAAGAGGAGGTTGTCGTGTTCATTATGAAAATGATCGAAATAATCTATAAGAAATTTAAAGGAGGTTTTAGAGGAGATCTGGTTAGTATGTCTGAAAAGATATTGTCTCTGCCTTTTATATGCGTTGTGGTAAAAAAATACTATGAGAACCACTAAGAAAGTTTGAGTAACTGTGCATTTGGCATCTATTTTTTCTTGAAATTAAGCATCTGATCGAAGCTAATATATCCAATTCCATAAAAAAGTAGTATCCAATGAGGTGAAATTCAAATTTTTAGATTTCATACTTTACAGCTAAATTTTTTTTAGTGTAGAGTGATAATAGAGTTCTAAATCTTTGAATCTATTGCTTTTGTAACTATATATCTGTCTGGTTTCGTCTTTTTTTTCAAAAAAGATTGCTGACTAAAATTATTCATTTGCATCTGTCTGCAGTATTTTTTTTCATCTGAAAGAATCTTTAAAGTAGGAAGTGACTGCGCTTTTATCTTTAATGACTGTACTATTTTTGTTTGCTTTTGTGACCACTCAAGAGGTTATTTCTTTAACATCTGTTTGAGAGGATGAGTTAACTATACAAGATCTGAAAAGAATTCACTCATGTAATTGACTATATCGATGAATTATTATACTTGCTTCTTGGAAAGATTTTCATTAGAGAAATCTGTAAGTGTTTTAGCAATGTGAGGTTGGGCTATGTACTGTCCATCTTTCAAATGCATGCTTAAGAAATCAATTTCTGAGACACCAATGATCATCTTTTTCTTTGAAAGCATTATCCCATACTGTTGAACAATTTGCTAGAATTTATCTAATAACTATGTATGAGATGTGACATTTAGAGAAAATAGTAAGATATCATCAATATAAATCAATGCATTATCAAGAATAGGAGTAAATATCTTCATCATTTCTTTTTGGAAGAGTGAAGGAGCAATTTTTAATCCAAAAGGCATAACTATCCATTGAAAATGATGTTGGAAGATGTAAAATATTGTTTTGTATCTGTCCTATGGATGAATACCTAGTTGCCAAAATCTTACTTTCAAGTTAAACTTGGAGAGGACTTTTGCCTGAGAAAGTTTGCAAAAAATGTTTTTTTTTTTTTGTTTGGAATGGAGAACTCATCATTTGCAAGGAAATGTTAAGAGCTTGTAATTAATCACCAATCTTAATTTTTCACAAACTTGTTTTGAACGTTTATTGACATAAAATGCTTCACACGTCTATGAAGAAAAGGTTGGTTCAATTAATCCTTAAGCCTGGAGAAAAGCACATTCTTTGGTTGCTAGCTTGAAATGATCTGGGTTCATGCTTGAATGACTAACTTTTGTGGGGTTGGCATTTTCATCTTTTTTGAAGGGAAAGGTTCCAAAGAGGGTGGTTGCACTTTTAGAGGAATTCTGAATGATTTTTTGCATAAAAAAATGAATGAATTTTTGTCTGAATTCTTCAGTGTAGTCAATTACATGAGTGAATTCCTCTTAAATCTTGCACATTAACTTATCCTTTCAAACATATGTTAAAGAAAGAACTTTTTAAATGGTCCTAAAAGTAGATAAAAATAGTACAATTATTGAAGATAAGAATGCAGTCACTTCATACTTTAAAGATTCTTTCAAATGGAAAAGGGATATTGCAGACAGATGCAAGCGAAAAATTTTGGTCAGTAATCTTTTTGGAAGAAAAAGTTAAAACCAAACAGATATGTGATTACAAAAACTATAGATTTAAAGATTCAAAACTCCATTATCACTCTACACTAAAAGAAATTTTAGCTGTAAAGTATGAAATCCAAAGATTTAAATTTCAGATCCTTGGATACCACTTTTTGTGGAATTAGATATGTCAACTTTTAATTAAATGCTTAATTTCAAGAAAAAACAGATACCAAATACATATTTACTCAAACTTTCTCAGTGATTCTTACAGTACTTTTTCACCATAATGCATATAAAAGGCAGAGACAATATCCTCCCAAACATGCTAACCAGACCTCCTCCTAAACCTCTTTCAAATTTCTTATAGATTATTCCAATCATTTCCATGATGAACCTGACACCCTTTTTTTCACAAGCTTCTTCTTCTACAAATCTTTTTTTTTCTTTCTCAAAAACTTCGCCTTAATGATGAATTTGACTTACCTAATGAATTTCTTAACCTTTTAGTGGAAAGTCTTCCTTTATAGTTACCAAGACTTATTACCACTAAATCTCTTAACCAAAGAGCCCCACACCTCCTGCTCAAATACCAGTCCAAAATATTTTAAAAATTTAAAGATACTTCTAATCAATCTCTTGGTATACATCTTGAATATCCCTTTATCCATCCCTTAAGATTCCCTGACCCACTTTGTTTCCTAAAAGAAATAGTTTGTTTCATGTGGTACCTTTATTAACTTTACTACATTGCTATAGAATTTCCACTTCCAAGACTTAAAACACTTATCAATTTTTTTCAATAGTCAACCATCAACCCAAAAAGACACCAGATGGACTTTGATCACTAGCACTTCAAGATGTTTTTCCAATGGTTCAACTCATTCCAATTTGGATCAAATGGATAGAAACTTATGAGAGATACACAAAAGTTTTTCTTGATCCTCACATTACTTTGATTTTTTATAGATCATGTAGTTATTTAGTAGAAGAACCTAAGTATTTTCCATATACGATAATTTATAGCTCACAAGGTTATTCATTGTCACAATCACTTTTTGATCACCTTGCTGAATACACAAAATTTTAGAGACAAATTTGTGAAATGAATTATAAGATTTTCAAGTAGAATTGGCCATATCTCCAAGATGATGTTTTATGGAAAAACTATCCTTCACAATACAATTATCAGCTCAAGATTGATTAAAAAATTTATGAGACTAGATTTGATGATGCATGGGTAAAACCTTTCCCTGAAACCACAATATATGAACTTGGACATGCTAGCCCAATAAATTGGAATCCTTATTAGAAACCTCTTAAAGTTTTTAAAGAAATGGAATGGCAAGATTCACAAGACCCATATAAAGATTTTGACCTAGATCAATGGTTAAAAAACATGGGTTATGATTTCAGTCTAGAAGTAGACAACTCCCATCTCAACCTCTCTCCAGAACACACTCATAATTTTTACAAATGTTGATCTAGTAAAAAATCCACTCATGATACTTCAGAAGAAATTCTCCATTCCAATATAATTATGTATAATTATGTGATTATGCTTTCCAGATGATTTTTAGAAGACTCCAAAAGTTTATGTTGATGCCTTACCAGCCTTTAAATTAATTTTATGTCTACTTTATGTCACTTTTAGATGTTGAGTCGTGTTTACTTCAAAAAAATCACTTTTCTAAAGTAATTTTATTAAAGTAACTTTATGTCAAGTCACTTGTAAGGAAGGTCATGACTTTAATTATGACTTCGTCTTATTAGGTCACTATTTTTTTACTTTTTCTATATATAAATTATGTGCTTCTTCTCCCAGAAGGAATATAGAAAAACTTCTCTAAGAAGTTCTCTTTTGTAAGAAATCATTCTTTATAAACTATGTTTGGCTAGAAAACTCTCTTCTCTTTTGGTAATTCCTTTCTCTTTCTTCTATAGTTAAAGTTTTAGTTTCGAGTTTTTTCTACCTATTTCATGGTTTGCAGTGATACAAGTTAAGTATGCTCTGTAGTTACCACATTATTATGAATCTTCTTCATCGAAAATTCTTATAAAATTGTCAAACAGATCATTAATCCACTCTTTCAATAAAAAAAAAATTATCGTACCAAGATCTTATTAAAATAAGCTACTATAGTGAAAGACATATCTCTATAAAAGTTAGGCCACCAGTTCGATGTTAAGCCAAGAGGATACAACAGTTTGAACATTGACTAAAATACTTTAGTTATATGTCTAATTTATGGACTGCTTATATTTGGTATTATTTTGTTAGAGTAATCAGTCATCCATTGTGTTGCAAGTAGTTTTGTTAGAACTCCATCCCCGGAGAGCTCGAAATTGAACCAATCAGTTACATGAGTCTAAGACATCTCTACCCTACTTATAAAGGTTATCATTAGGAAAATTTGTAAGTGTCTTAGCAATATGAGATTGAGCTACTGTTTATCTTCCAAATGCATGCCTAAAAGATCAATTTTTGAGACATCAATCATCATCTTTCTTTGAAAGCATTATCCCATGCTATTGAATAATTTACTGAAACTTATCCAATAACTGTGTATGAGATGTCACATTTAGAGAGAACAATAAGATATCATCAATGTAAATAGTGCATTATCAAGAATGTGAGTAAATATCTTTGTCATTATTTTTTGGAAGAGTGAAAGAGCAACTTTTAATCCAAAAGGCATAACTATCCCTTGAAAATGGTGTTTAAGGATGCAAAATACAATTTTATATTTGTCCTGTGGACGTATACCTAGTTGCCAAAATTCTACTTTCAGGTCAAACTTGGAGAAGACTTTTGCTTGAAAAAGGTTTGCAAACAAAGTTTTTCTTTTTGAAAGGAAAAACTTATCATATGCAAGGAAAATGTTAAGGGGCTTGTAATTAATCACTAATCTTAATTTTTCACGAACTTGTTCTGAATATTTATTGATATAAAATGCTTCATACACCTGTCATAACGTATAAATTTGTGGACCTACCGTTAGACATGGATTAGAGGAGTCGCCACTAATCTTTTTGTTTAGGTGTGATTGGTTACCTAATTAAATCTGTTTTATTTAAAGAGGAGTCTCAAAACTGACTTGACTATCTTTAAATAATAAATCTTGATCTATGAAACTAGAGTTTAGATTTAAGAGTATGATTACGCATGAGAAAGGTTATAACACCCCCACAGTGCCTATTCAAAGGATAGTACTAGTTTGATTTCAGATTATCCAAGCCTTGATCATATTTGTAATTTATCAAATTATTTAATAGTGAAAATTAGTCTTAAAATTATCCTAATAATTTGGTAGCAATTTAAGATAATTCTATCACTTTAGGGGTATTCATGAAAACTAAGGTTTTGCTCTGAAAAAAGGCTTTATTATCGAATTTATTAATTTATTTTATTTCAAAAAATTAGTAAAGTCTCATAATAGTATGGTAGGATTTACTTTGAAACATATCTCCCAATATTTTGGTGAGATTTTATTGTAAAAAGATTTGTAAAATTTTTTTTTTGAATTTCATTAAGTCTCTCAATAGTTTGATAATACTTAATTTGGGAAGCAATCCTCCAATAGTTTGGAGGATAAAGATTATTTATTATTATTATTATTATTATTTTGAAAAAAATGATTTTTTAAAAATTTTCAATAGTTTGATGGATTTCATTTTAAAAAATTAAATCCATGAAAATTCTTCAATAATTTGAAAATTTTCATGAATTTATTTTGTAAGGATTTTTATTTGAAAAAGATTTTTTTTATTATTGAAAAGATTTTTTATTTTTTTGTTTTTATACATATTTTGAAAACTTATTTGAAAAGATTTTTTTGTTTTTATTTTATTTTTTATTTATTAAAGTTATTTGAAAAGTTTTTTTATTCTTTATTTTTTATTTTCCAAAAAGATTTTTTTGTCTTATTTGGAAAAAAGGCTTTTTTTATATTTAAAATTGTTTTTTCTTTTTTAAAAAAACTTATTTATTTTAAAAAAATAAAATAGCAAAAATAATTTTTACAAAATAATAAAATTTCTCAAAAATAAAACCAAAAAAATAATAAAAAACTAAAAATAAAATGAGTTAAAAAGTAAAATAAAAAAATAAAAGTAAAATGAGAAAAAAAACTACGATCGAGTCGGGTCAGAGCACGAGTCAGCACGCGAATGTTACTAGGGTTCACGTGGATGCTACACTGTCAAAACGATACTGTTTTGAGCCAATATAAATGTCATATTTCGTGTTTTGGCTTTAGAATTTCCGTACCTTTTCTTTTTCTAAGCCAAAACTCTTTTCTTTCTTTCTATAATTTTTTTCAAAAATTCAACTAAAAACTGGGTTTGTCATTGGTTTCTAGAAATTTGGGCAAAATCTAGTCAAAAAATTCAACTGACCATAAAAAATTCATCAAAAAATTCAAAGTTCATCCTTCAAATCCAGATTTCTCCCAGAAACAACAAAAAAATTCTAGATTTTCCAAATTTCTTTAGAACTATTCCTGAAATTCAATCATAGCTGAAAAAACCTAAAACCAGACCCCAAAAACCTAAATCTATATCTAGAATTTCTAGTATTTTCTGAAAATTTTCTAGATCAAAATCCAAAACCTTACTGCCCATATATCTATTTTCAAAATTTTTCCAACTTTTACCATGTAATCCAAATCCACCATCTCGTGTGTTCTGGAAACAGTCTAATTTACAGGCATTTTGTAGTGAGGATTTTATTGATCAGACAGAATCCATCCAGGCTTGAAACCTAGGATTGAATTCTATCCGAGATGATTTTAGGCTATATTTTAGTAATCTGTCTGAATTGATCATAAATTAAACCTTTGTCTACTGAAGATTGGGTCCCTTTGATTTAGGGAATTCAATTCTTCCGTTTCTAAAATTTCCATCACAGCTCAAGAAAAAAGAGAAAAAAAATAGTAGCATTAGTAATATGATATAATATCGTATAATATACTAATAATAATAACATGATAATGATAATATAATATTATTATAATAATACTATAATTTAATATAATATAACAAAAATAATACAATACGGTTCAATTATCTTCGGACGCAGTCTGATTGACCCCGGACATAGATGGATGTCTATAGCTGTCTCTTTTTGTATATTTCTAACAGACATGGATGATACAAAGACCTAGACACCCACTTTATTTTAAGAGCCAAAGTAACAAATTGAAATGATAAGGACTGAGCCACAAGTCGAAATCGAGAAGTCAGAAAGATGATCTGGACTAAGCCAAGATCAAATGACGAGGTCGAAATTGCTAGTATAAAGATAACACGATCAGGACCGAGTTAAGGTTGAAGATGACTGACTGAGATGAAATCGCATATCAAGAGATGATCTAGATTAAACCAAGATCGAATGAGCGAGATGAAATCACAAGTCTAAAGATAAAACAACCAAGACTAAGTCAAAGTTGAAGATGACTAATCGGGATGAATCCGCGAGTCAGGAAATGATCTTAACAAAATCAAGATTGAATAACTGAGACAAAATCACGAGTCAAAAAATAAAATGATCAGGATCGAGTCAAGGTCGAAGACGATTAATCGGGATAGAACTGCGAGTCAAGAAATGTTCTGGATGAAATCAAGATCGAATAATTGGGACAAAATCGTGAGTCAAAAAGTAAATTGACTAGGATCGAATCGAGGTTGAAGATGACTGACTGAGGTGAAACTACGAGTCAAAAAATGATCTGAAAGGAACTGAGATCGCTTGACCAAGATGAAATCATGAGTCAAAAAGTAAAGTGACTAGGATGAGTCAAGATCGAAGATGACTGACCATGATGAAATCGAAAGTAAAAAAATAAAGCGATCAGGATTGAGTCGAAGTCAAAGATAACTGACAAGGACAGAACTGTGTGTCAAGAAATGATCTGGATAAAACTAAGATCAAATAATCCAGATAAAACTGTGAGTCAAAAAATAAAATGACCAGGATCGAGTCGAGGTTAAAGATGACTGACTAGGATAAAATCGCGAGTCAAGAAATGATTTGGACAGAGCCAAGATCGAGAATGAGTGATGATGATATTGCAACAATGCAAATGCATGTCCTATTCAAGATATGAATGTAAACGTAATATATGCTGATGTCATGAAATTTCAATTGTGATGGTAAGGTTCTTAAGACTTCATCAGTTTCTCTTAGCTTTTTAGCATCTCAAAATAAATTTTGTCAATTGATCCATGTTATTTTTCTCATCTGATCATAACTCATAGGTTATGTCAACCAATCTATTATTGAATTCATCACCGAGTCATTTGTTTGCCCTCTTGTAAATGCTTCTTTCATTTATCTCATCTTAGATTTCTTTCAAAAAAATGAAAAACTCCTTATGAAAAATGTCATTCATTTATTTATCATCATTCAAATTAACGACATACATGATATATTTTCTTTGTTTATTCAAGGGATGCATATTTAGCAAAGGACAAGAGAAATGAGTCTTTATTATTGAAAAAAATATGGTTAATAACAGATCAAAGGTGAATAAAGGTAAAACACTGTGACGTTCAAATGGGATATCAACATTTAAAATAAAGATTATTCAGACAAGTTTAAACTCTAACTTAAAATTCTCTTTAAAAAATGTGGTTCCATCAATATCATCCTTATTTTTGGAACCTTCATATAGAGCTGTGTTTTCAAGTTTTCATCTTTACTTAAATCGCCATTTTGGGTTTTCAATCTAAGTCTCTTTTTTTCTTCTTTTTTTTTCCATGTTTTTTGTTTGTTGTTTTTTTTTTTCTTGCAATTTCTTTTTTTGTTTTTTTATTTTGCACACATTTTTGTCATTCTTTTTCATTTCTCTTTCCCTTTGATCAAGGCTTCAAACAATCCAATGGCAAATCCATCCCAATTCAATTTATGATTCTTCAAATCGAGTATTCATATTCGATCAAAATAGACTTTTAAGGGATGTAACGTAAGCTAGGGTAAAAGTTGTCAAAAAAATGGATAAAATTGAGCCAAATTGTATTTACAAGGTAATCAAACCAAAGATCACTTTTTTATGTGAAGCATTTTGACATTTTTTCCCAACAATTTTTTTTCTTTTTTTTTTTGCTCTTTTTTTTTTATAGAGTACATAAGCATTTTCTTCCATCAATTTTTTCTTCATTTTTTTTTCATTTTTTTAATTGTCAAGGAAACTTGATCACAAAAGGGCTTAGTCTCTAAGAATGAACAAATCTCCCAAACTTTACCCCAAATGTAAAGGTGATCCTTGGTTAGGGTTCCTCCCAAAAAATTTTAATAGGTTCAAATAGGGTAATAAGGGATTTTTTTTCTGAAGAATAGAAGAAAGATGACCATTTCTCATTTCAAACATGAATATCTTCAATGAAAAATATTTATTAATTAAAAGCATATTTATGAATGAATAATTATAAAGATCATGTGTTGCATCACTTTCAAAATTTTTTTCTAGATTTATCTTCTTTTTATTTACCAATCCCAATGAATCAACAATCTTTATCTATAAATCAAATCATCATGAATAATGTTTTCAAAATCGAATTCTAAATTATGTCATGACTATCTAAGCATTCATTATTTGGAATCAAAGAAATATGTATCAAAAAAGGTAAAAATAAAAAAATGGATATTCACACAAAAGAGAAATATCATTAAAATGCATCAAATATGTCACTTTATTAAAATCATGAAAAATAAGATAAAGTTCAAGTACATAAAAAGATCTATATTCTCAAAAAGTCTAAAATGATAAGCAACTCTAATCAACCTCTTTAAAATTATGTCCTTGGATGATTAGGTGACGGGTTACCACTGACATTAGATGTCGTATTTCCATTGGTATCAAAATTTATCAGCCCTTCTTTGATCAATCTTTGCACCATATGTTTAAAAAAAATGTAATTGTTGATGGAATGGCCTGTCACCTCAAAATGGTAGTCACAATGAGCAGTGGAGTCATACCATTTGGGATAAGAAGGTTCGAGTTGTTTTGTAGGAATAAGAGCAATCAAATGGTTCTTGTAAAGTTCTCGATACAAATTCGTATAACTCATAGAGATAGGATCAAATGTAAGCTTTTCCTAATTTTGTGATTCCCACACACCACTTGTTGGGGTAGTTAGACAAATATAGGGCCTAAGAGGGGATGGATAAGAAGGTCATAGAGTTGACTGGTAGAGTACAATCGAAACATGACTTGTAGAAGAATGATATGTGGGATAGATTGGTTGAGAGTAGTTTTTAGATTGTTGCCTGTCGAAACTCACAACTTGAGTCTCACTTTCTTTTTTCTTGGGTATCTTTTTAATAATAAAAAATTTTTCTTCTTCTAATTTGTTGCTTTTGATTGCATATTCAATGATCTCCCATAAAATCACCATGTCGATAAAATTCTTAGTCGCATTTCCTATCATCTTTTCATAGTATAACGATTTTAGAGTGCTTACAAATAGCACTATCATTTTTTTCTCTACTAGGGAAAGTTGTACCTGGACAATGACATCTTGCCATCTTTGGGCATATTTTTTGAAAAATTCAGATGCTTTTTTCTCCATTCTCTATAATGAAAAATGATCAAGAGCCATATCTATAATGTGACAGTATTGGTTGATGAATGATCGTGTCAAATCTTTTTACGACTTAATACAAGTCATGTCCAACTGAACATACCATCTTATAGTGGACCTAATAAGGTTATTTTGGAACATATGCATTAACAGTTTCTCATTGCTGACATGTGCTGTCATTTTACGATAGTACATTGTGATGTGTGTAATGGGACATTTAGTACCATCGTACTTCTCAAATTCTAGTACTTTGAATTTTGAAAGAATCACCACATTTGAAAGCAGACAAAGGTTGACAACATCCATGAATCCATAAAAATCAATGCCTTTTACAGCTTGCAATCTTTCTTCAATCATGCTCATAGCTTGATCGATCGTAGAGTCTTTTAAGGATACAACCATTTGTAACTTCACTTCTTCTTTGGTCTTATCCATCTTGGGAACTTGGATGGGCTCATCTGTCTTTTCAACAAAGACAATATTGGTATAGCTTTGAACATTTCCTTAATTAGGTGCATAAGGCATTCTGTAGCTTAGGAATATAGTCTACTATAGCTGAAGACTTAGAGTAATTTGAGTCTGATGTGGACCAAAACCTAGTGAATATGGTGATTTAATAACTTCATGCGACCAACTGTTTTTCACCTCTTTTTCTTTGTTTATATTTTCAATAGCGTCTAAAATTTTGTTTAATTTTCTTTTAAGTATCTCTTGGGCTTTTTCTATCCTTTTGAGATGACTTGCATTATTTTGTTCCATTTTTTTAGCTCTAGCTCGAGTATAGTACTGGTATTGAGCTATCATTGAACCTTGATTCCCCACAATTATAGTGTAAATTTAGAATGATGTTTATAAAAGTATCAGATTATGTATGAGAATGAATGCAGTGGTGCATGAATGCATGCATACACAATAAAAGAAAGGTTAGTAAGCATAATATACGATCTGCATGGATATTTATGAATATGCACAAGAAAAAAAGAAATAAAAAGATAAAAAAATTGGTTAATCACTTCAATAAAAAATAAATAAACACTATAAAGGAAGTAAAAATAACAACATGACTTTAAATTTTGGATTAATTATAAAAGATGGAAGGACATGGCTCTATCTATAGTTAGGTTCTTAAAGTTAACTACATATGGTTTGGATTACTTTTAAAATGTTTTCAAATTGTTCCTTACATCATGGTCTATCACAGGCTAGTAAAGCACCCCGATCCTCACTCATCATAGGCTATAAGCGGAAATGGTTCAATTTGAGTGAGAGTATTTCAGAGACACATACAAAGACATAAAATCTCACTAGGGTATATGTACTTCACTCCCTCTTAAAGGTAGAGCTCAGGTGGAGAACTCATGTTATGCACATACAAATAAATAACAAATACAATAAAAATAAATAAATAAATAATTGAGCAAGTATAAGTAATGAAAAGAAATAAATAAATAATTAAGCAAGTATAAGGTTTAAAAAAAAAACAAATTTATTAAGCAAGGCTTGGATAATAAGAAATCTTTTCCTGGCTTGACTCTTGATGTCCCTAGTGGAGTTTCAAATTGTCATAATGTATAAATTCGTAGACCTACTACTAGACATGAATTAAAGGAGTCGCCATCAATTTTTTTTTTATTTAGGTGTGATTGACCACCTAATGAATATGTCATATTTAAAGAGGAGTCTTAAGACTGACTTGGATATATTTAAATAGTAGATCTTGATATACGAAATCAGAGTTTATGTTTGAGAGTATAATTATGTGTGAGAAATATTATATCACTCACATAGCACCCATACAAAGGATGGTATTAATTTATTTCAGATTATCCAAGCCTTGATCATATTTATAAGTTATCAAATTATTTAATATTAAAAATTAATCTTAAAATTATCCCAATAGTTTGGTAACAATTTAAGATAATTCTTTCACCTCAAGAATATTTATAGAGACTAGGATCCCGCTTTAAAGAGGTTTCATTGTCAGATTTATTAATTTATTTTATTTCAAAAAAATTAATAAAGTTTTTCAATAGTTTAGTATGACTTACTTTGAAGCAGATCTATCAAAATTTTGGTGAGATTTTATTATAAAAAAATTTGTAAAATTTTTTTTAAGAATTTCATTAAGTCTCCTAATAGCTTGGTAAAACTTAATTTAGGAAGTAGTCCTCTAATAGTTTGGAGGATAAAAATTATTTTTTATTACTTTTTTAAAAAAATGATTTTTAAAATTTTTCAATAGTTTGGTGGATTACATTTTAAAAAATTAAATCCATGAAAATTCTTTGATAATTTAGTAAAATTCATAAATTTATTTGTAAGGATTTTTATTTGAAAAAGATTTTTTTATTATTGAAAGGATTTTTTTTATTTTTATACATTTTTTGAAAACTTATTTGAAAAGATTTTTTTTTTTTATTTTTTTGTTTTTATTTTATTTTTTATTTATTAAACTTATTTGAAAAGTCTTTTTTTTATTCTTTATTTTTTTATTTTCCAAAAAGATTTTTTTTGACTTATTTGAAAAAAGGTTTTTTTATATAGTTAAATTTTTTTTCTTTTTTTAAAAAAACTTATTTATTTTCAAAAAATAAAGTAGCAAAAATATTTTTAAAAAATAATAAAATTTCTCAAAAATAAAAAAAATAAAAATACTAAAAATAAAATGAGCTAAAAAAATAAAATCAAAAAATAAAAATAAAATAGAAAAAAAAAACTTACGATCGGATTGGGTCAGAGTGTGGGTTAACGCGTAAATCTTACTCAGGTTTACACGGATCCTACATTGTCAAAACGACACCGTTTTAAGTCAGTATAAATGTCACATTTCGCGTTTTAACCTTAAAATTCCCCTACCTCTTCTCTCTCTAAGCCGAAACTCTTTCTCTTCTCTTTAGAATTTCTTTTAAAAATGCAACCGAAAACTGGGTTTGTCGTTGGTTTTTGAAATTTGATTGAAATTTGATCGAAAATTCAACGGACCATCGAAAAATTAAAAATTCATCCTTCAACCCAGATTTTTCCTAGAAACAACAACAAAATTTTAGATTTTCCAGATTTCTTTAGAACTATTCCTGAAATTCAATCTCAGCTCCAAAAACCTAAAACTAGACCCCAAAAACCTAACTCTATATCCAAAATTTTTAGTATTTCCAAAAATTTTCCAAATCAAAATCTAGAACCTTACTACCCAAATATCTATTTCTAAAATTTTTTCAACTTTCACTATGTAATCCAAATTCACCTTTTCGTGTGTTTTGGAAACAGTCCAATTTATAGGCATCTTGTAATAAGAATTTTAGATCTAACAAAATCCATCCAGGCTTGAAGCTTAGGATTGAATTTTGTTCAAACATGATTTTAGGCTAGATTTCAGTAATATGTTTGGATTGAATCTGAAACTGATCACAAATTAAACGTTTGATTGCTGGACATTAGATCCCTTTGATTCTGGATATTCAATTCTTCTGTTTCCAAAATTCCTATCACAGCTCAAGAAAAAAGAAAATAATAATAATAATAGTAATATGATATAATACCATATAATATACTAATAATAATAGTAATATGATAATATAATATGATAATAATATTATTATAATATAATATAAAAAATAATAAAACATGGTCCAATTATGCCCAGACGCGATCCGATTGACTCCAAACACAGATGAGTGTCTACAACACCTATGGAGAAGAGGTTTTCAATTAATCCTTGAGCCTAGAAAAGAGAACATTCTTGGGTTGCTAGCTTAAAATTATCTAGGTTCATGCTTGAATGATTAGCTTTTGTGAGGTTGGCATTTTCATCTTTTTTTAAAGGAAGGGTAATAAAAAATTCAAGGTTTTTTCAAAGAGGGTGATTGCATTTCTAAAGGAATTCTGAATGATTTTTTACACAGAAAAAATGAATGAATTTTTGTCTAAATTCCTAGAAGACATTTGGTTGAATGGATAGGGTAAAAAGGTTGGGAAAGTTTTTCCAAGGTCTGAAATAACTTTCAAACTTTATACCTTTTTCATTAAGTCTTAAACATGGTATACTGGTTATGATATCAAAACCAATAACAAGGTCTTTTTGAGAAAGTGGATTTCTAAAATTTTTTTGGGTTATTTGACAACCTGAAAAAATCTAAAGGGTAACAGGGTTACTAATAAAGTTTGTAGAAAATAAATTTTTATCAGTGATCTTAAATAAGGTTTTTTGTTTTTTCCAAAGGGTTTTGGGTAAGACAATGGGATTTGCTATGGTTTGGGCTAACCAGTATCAAAAAATGTAGTAACTATTATGGGAAGAGAGTGTTTATGAGTGAAAATCTAAATTAGAGCAAGAGGCAATTTTGGAGGTTGGAGGATTTGGATTTTTTGAAATTCTTAAACTGACATATACTCGTAGCATTGATCATCTGTAAATTCATCTAAGTCTAAATCTGAAACTGAGGTTGATCCACTTTCTAAGTTAAAAAAAAGTTATTGTACTAAGATTTTATTGAAATAAGCTACTATAGTGAAAGACATATCTTCATAAAAGTCAGGCCACCAGTTTGACGTTAAGTAAAAGAATGCAATAGTCTTAAACACCAACTAGAATACCTTGGTTATATGTCTGATTTATAGACTGCTTATGTTTGGTATTATCTTGTTAGGGCAATCGATCTTTTGCTGTGTTACAGGTAATTTTGTTAGGACTCCATCCCCGGAGAGCCCAGAATTGAACCCATCAATTATGCGAGTCTAGGACATTTCTACCCTACTTGTTAGAATGGTATCAAAGCTAGTTTGACAAAAAGGCTATAAACTATCAAAATCATGATCAGAGGTTCTCACAGTGTGATCTGTGGTGAAGCATTAGCTCTTACCTTGACATGGCCAGGCAAGTTAGCCACATGTGAGGTTGATAGGTCAAAAGGCTTATTGAAAACTAGCGTCTGAGGTACCCATAGAGGCCACTCGACAAAACCAGTCTTGACTCTTTTGGAAAGCCCAAAATTCTCTTGTTAAAATGGTATCAAAGAAATCTGAGCTTTTCAGACATAAAGTCAATATCGATTTTGTTGCGTGACCTCTATAGGTACCTCAAACACTAGTTTTTGATAAGTCTCCCGACTTATCAACTGCACAGGTGGCTAACCTGGCTGGCCATGTCAGGGTAAGAGCCAATGCTTTACCACAGATCACACAGTGAGAACCCTTGATTATGATTCCGATAATTTATAACTCACTTGTCAAACTAGCTCTGGTACCATTCTAACAAGCAGGGTATAGATGTCCTAGACTAACGTAACTGACGTGTTCAGTTCTAGGCTCTCCGAGGATGGAGTCCTAATACCTGCAACACAACGAATGATCGATTACCCTAACAAGATAATACTAAACATAAGCAGTTCATAGATCAGACATATAACCAAATATTCTAATCGATATTTAAGACTCTTGCGCCCTCTTGGCTTAACATCGAACTGGTGGTTTGACTTTTATAGAGATATCTCTTTCATTACAGTAGCTTATTTCAATAAGATTTTAATATAATAACTTTTCTTTGACTAAAATAGTGAATCAATGATTTATTTGATAATTCTACAAGAATTTTTGATGTAAAAGATCTATAATACTGTGACAATTACAAAGCATACTTAACTTATATCACGACAAATCATGGAATAAATAGAAGAAACACAATTAAAACTTTAACTATAGAAGAAGGAATAAATTACTAAAAGAAAAGAGAGCTTTTTAGCCACAGTCACATTTGTCAACAATGATTTCTTCTATGAAACAGATATTCATCTAAAAAATTTCTTGAAATGGTGTAGAGTTAACATAAATACTATAATATAGCAATGTTTGGCGCACACACACTAACCTTACTATAAAATCCAACCAGAATATAGCCCAAAAAACTCAATAAACAAAGCGCAAAAAGAAGGCTTTCATACGCCCTTTTGATAATTCATCATGAATTTGGTCTTTTTTACTTAGCTTTCTCATAGATTTTCTTGCCTACCAAACAGAAGAGAGAGAAAGAAAGCTAAAATCTTGAACTTTAGAAAAAGAATAGGGAAGCACTCTTCCTCTTTTGCAATGAAGGAGTAGCTTTGAATTTTTTATGTTTAGTAAAGAGAGAGATAGGTGCATTAAGTAAAGGAGCTAAGACAGAGACCTGAGGTTTTGGTTTTGGTTTATGATGATTCGAAGGAGAGATATGCGAAAAGAGCCGTGGAGTATTGGAGGTTTATATGATTAGATTTCAATACTGATCCATTTTTGTCAAACAACGAACAAAAACGCACGTGTATTCCATTGTAGGGGTTAGGTCCGTTTAAAAAATAATAATAATAAATTTTAAGAAATTGCCAACCAATTTCTCTCTTCTTTCCTGGTTTTCTTTTTCTTCAACGAACTAGCTTTTTCAACCCACCAAAAAAAAAAAAGCCATCAAATTTCGTTCTCTCTTTAAATCTTCAAACCCCATTTTCCCTGGGAAATCCTTGATTTTTTCTTTGATTATCTGTAAGTATTCAATTTCTCTTTGGAATTCAAAGGCTGGGGTTTCCTTAGCAGAAACCCTAGTCTAATTCCACCTTCTACGAAATTTCTTTTAAAAGCTTGGTGTTTTAGTTTAGATAAGGGGTCATCAATGAGGAATAATTGTCTTTATACTTCAAAAAATCCCAAATTTCATGGGATATTTAATGGATTATCTGCTATTATTCTATTTTTCTTATTCTACACCCGGGCAGATTTCTTAAGAAACCCTCATATTAGCCAATCATCTAGGCTTATTAGCGATAATTTGACTCATGGAACTGGTTTAACTGATGGGTTTGATCATGTTAGTATAATTCGTCGACAAATTAGTGAACTTGAAGTTAATTCATCAAATTTAGCAGCTAGGAATGGTCAACAGAATGAGTTGAATGTCAGCTTGAGCAACCCTGCTTTATGTACTGGATTGCTTGATCATAAGGGTTTTGCTAATCAATGTGAGTTCTTGAAAGCTAATCCACAATGTTCTTCGGATAGATTCTTTGATTACATTAAGTTTTTCTATTGTGGTTGTGGAGAATTTAGGATAGTGGGCTATGTGATATTGGGTTTTTGGCTTGCTGCTCTGTTTTATCTGTTGGGCAACACCGCAGCGGATTACTTTTGCTGCTCATTGGAGAAGCTTTCACATCTGCTTAGGATGCCTCCAACTGTTGCTGGGGTTGCACTCCTCCCGTTGGGAAACGGGGCACCAGATGTGTTTGCGAGTATAGCTGCGTTTTTGGGGATGGATACGGGTGGAGTGGGTCTTAATAGCGTGTTGGGTGGTGCGGTTTTTGTTACTTGTGTTGTTGTAGGGGCTGTCTCCCTTTGCGTAGCGCAGAAAGGGTTCCAGATTGATAAAAGATGCTTTATTAGGGATATCTGTTTCTTCCTCTTTACGCTTTCATCACTTACGATGATATTGGTAATTGGTAAGATGAGTGTTGGGGGTGCCATTGCATTTGTCATGATATACGTGATTTATGCATTTTCTGTGGCTGCAAATGAGATTTTGAGGAAGCATGCACGGAGGTTGAAGTTGGATGTTGTTACACCATTGATTCCTGTCCGAGGAAGTCTGTTTTCACAAGGAAGCGAAGATGATGTTTTCGTATATAGTTCTCTGCTTGATGTGGACAATGGAAACGATCCACCCCAACTCCCTAGTTCGCTGCCACAGTGGATGTGGGCTTCAAATGTTGCTATATATTCAAATCACTTCATGAAGGTCAGTTCATTAGATGAAGAGAGGCCTCCTTGGGGTTGGACTGAGGAGGGCATGGAAACTAATGACTCATCATTCTCATGTTCTAAATTAATATCGCTCCTCGAGTTGCCACTGACAGCTCCAAGGCGGCTAACAATTCCTCTAGTTGAGCAGGAATCATGGTCAAAACCATATGCTGTAGCTAGTGCTTCATTGGCTCCGGTTCTATTGGCATTTTTGTGGAATAGCCAAGGTGATGTTGGCACCCTGAGCCGAGTGGTCGCATGGCTTATTGGTGTTGCAGTTGGTTGCATTCTTGGTATTTTTGCATATCAAAATACTGTATCTGAGTTTCCACCTCGGAGGTTTTTAATTCCTTGGGTATTAGGGGGATTTTTTATGAGCATTGTGTGGTTTTATATCATTGCTAATGAGCTTGTTGCTCTGTTGGTAGCATTTGGTGTGATTTTTGGGATTAATCCATCCATTCTTGGAGTAACTATTCTAGCGTGGGGCAATTCAATGGGTGATTTGGTGTCAAATGTTGCATTGGCAATGAATGGTGGTGGTGATGGTGTGCAGATTGCCTTTTCTGGCTGCTATGCAGGTCCCATGTTCAACACACTTGTTGGTTTGGGTATCTCAATGCTGCTCAGAGCTTGGTCAGAGAGCCCTTCCTCATACTTGGTTCCACAGGATAGCAGCTTGTTTTATACCATTGGGTTTCTCATGTCCGGACTATTCTGGGCACTTATAGTTTTGCCTCGAAACAACATGCGGCCTAGCAAGATATTAGGAGTGGGTCTTATAATGCTTTATATGATATTTCTTTCTGTCAGGGTGAGCAATGCTATGGGACTTCTATCACTGGGTGGTTTAAGTTGATTTTTATTTTGGTTGTAATTAGACGGACCAGGTATACCAACATATTGGAAAAGAGTGGTCACATTCATTAGCTTATCAAGTTATCAGTTTCCAACAACCATCGTCCATTAGATTTCTTTGGCAGAAAAAGCATTGTTGTATCTCTGGACATAATGGAAGCCTACATGGGCAAAAGATGTAACCTTGCAGAATTCATTGTGGGCTTTCAGTATTTGTCGGAAAAATCTGTCAAACCACGTCATCAGTAAATTCTACCACCATTCATATACTTGGAACATGATATTTTCTTTTGTTTGATCATTAGTTTACCGTCAGCTTGAACTTGATTGTCCCTGTGCATCTCCTTATATACAGTGGTGGTTAATTTTGCATCAGGTTACAGCTAATTATTTGCAAATTTCTCTGTTCCATATCACTCGTGCATCTTTATCTGACATGAACTTGTTTTCACTCGATCTTTCCTCAATGCTAAGATGTTGCAGAAATAAGTTGATGTTCCAAAAGTAAGTTATCTAACAGCTTTTTCTAGTTTGACTGAATTCATTTTGACAACATTATCTTCTTGCCTTGTTTTATTATATTATCAATTACCAAAACTTTTTAGTTTATGAAATAAAGAGATCAGAAATGACATCAGTTGCGCAAGTGTGTGTATATATGAGCCAACTGATATAGCTTTGCTTTCTAATATCTACCGTGGCCTCCGATTGGACACTTCAAATTCTGGTACTATTTCATCTTTTGCCAACTTCGATGAAACCCTGCTCTCTTCCATTCTCCATCCAGGTTTTGACTCTCTGTTCTTTCCTTTTAGGTTTTCACCCCTCCCAAACTTCATGGAAAGAAATGAAAAGAAGCTGCAAATTAAAAGATAAAATCAAAATCTAGAATTAAGATAGTCTTTATAGCTGAAGAAGCCCTCTTTATAGTTGTAGTACAATTATAGTTTTTGTTTTATTTGGAAAAACAGAAATTCCAACCATATTTTTTTAGTAAAATCATATATTAAACGCTAAATCAAATGTCATGTTGTCACATTTTACTATAATTAGAGTAGGGAAATAAGCAAAGAAATTTCAATTTATATCCAAAATTGCAATTACTAGTAGCTATGCTCACAAGTCATAAGAAGGGAAGGGGTTATTTTGTGCTAACAAGAATAATCCTAAAACTAAAGAGTCCAGTAGAGAAGCTGCCATTTATTTTCCTTGATCCGACAAGAGAGTCACATGTGCTCTGCATTCTCTTCAGTTCAGCATCTGTGTTTCTCTGCAAACACATAGAAGCGAACGTTTCAGAGCTTTCAGTATTTCTTACTCCAAAACTCCAAACTTAGCTCTCAACTCAACTCATCTACACCACTTTCGTGTGCTTAACACTGTACTTGATAAAGATACAATATAAAATTTTGATAAAAATTACATATGAATTTGATAAAAATAAAAAATATATATTTTATGTTTGATGGATATAATTGTACTAATTAATTTTCATATCTTATCCGTATTTAATACAAATCAAACACAAAGAATATACAATTTGACGGTCTACTTAACACTATCTTTTTTTGAATGGTTACGTCCACCGAACTTTAACGTAACCAACAACATTCATGTTAAGTTACATAGAGCAGAAACTCTCTCAATGGTTCAGATGGAAAAATAACATTACCATTCCTTTGCCAGAGTGTACTATAGTCTTTAGGTTATTTCTTGATGGATGGTTCGAGTGAGTCTTCATTTCGAGCGCTATAAATGAGCCCAAGGTGTCCACCAGGAAGCCTAGATTTGTATGGGAAGCGGACACAGATGTTTAAGGTTCAGGCTTTGGAGAGAGAGATTGGTTTGCTTCAGGTGCCTTCATTTTCTTCGATTTCTGCTTCCAGTTGCATTTCAGCGTGCAAACTTTTCTGTTTCTTTTGACTGCTTATATTTGGTCGGTTAATTTCTTAATTAGAAGAGTTTTTAGTCAAAAATTAAAAGGGTCTTCTTCGATAAATTTTCTCAGTGCTTCTGGCTGCACCATTTGTTCTTTTGGAAATCTGGATACTATTTCCTCCGAAATTTAATGACAACTGACACTAACGATTGATGGTTTGAAATTTATCTAAGCAATGAAAGGAATTCCATTGTGTACTTTTGTAATGTCCTGTGTTCCTGTGTCCATAGAAAATTTTTGTAAACAGTAATAGGATATAACGGTCTTATATCCCTTGTTCTATTTTCTTTGAAGTATGGAAGACAATAACAGGTCTGCTTAACTCTCCTGTTGGTGCTAATGACAGATTTATGAAAGCAATTCTTTCGATTGTACATTTGTTGTGGGATACCTTAAAAAATAGAACCAAATTTACTTACAAAGAGATTAATGTTATATATGACTAGCTACTTATTTGTATTTTCATGCAATCAGGAAGAATTAAAATTGGTTGAAGGCCTTCAACCTGCTTCAAGATACTGCAAAGAGTATGTCCAAAGTCCTTATCTTGTAAATGTCAGTGCTATATAATTAGTCGGATCGTAACGTACGCTTTATCTTTCTGTCCATTCTTAAGCATGTAAGTATAAAGTTTTCGGATTGCATTTGACTCTGAACAATCTACCAATTGACAGGGTTGATGACTTTGTTGGGGCTAAACAAAATCCTTTAGTAACTAATTGCATACTTTGAAACTCTCTTCATTTCTTCTTCTTTAACTCCACTCATACTTACTAAAATTTGCATCATCCTTTTCTTTTACCAGAACTAGGAAAATCCGCAAATCCTGTAAGCAACTAAGGTACTTTCTTCTTACTCCTGGATGCTCTAGATTATAAAATTCTCCTCTTTTATGTTTCAGTTTTACTATGGTAACATTTGCTTCTGTACTAGGAAAAAAAAAAGAATAATTCAAAGGATGTAAAATTATGTACTGTAAAGTTGTTTATGATACAGGAACTGACATTAACATAAGAATAGTGCACGTAAAATGAATGGATTCTCACTTTCTTATTGTGATGTTAATAACAGTCTTTAAGTGATATGACATATATTATACAAAGGCTTTCCCGTATATACCTTCGAATGAATGCTTTTCTTCATTTCTTGTAGCATGATCCAAGGCAAGTGTCTAAAGTTATATGCACTAATCTTGAGCAGGGAAAGGAGTTGTATTTTCCCTTGCATCTACTGTTGTTTTAGTTGCACGTTTCACTTAAAGATGCCTAGCATTTTCACTTGCTGTGTATCATGCAAATCCCAATGCTTCCATTGTAGTTGCTGCTTGGAGAATACAACTTGTCTCAAGTGTAACAATTGCGAGGGACATTCATGCCCCACTTGCACTTGCTGCTGTATCGGGCCATACTTCCGTATATGTAAAAAGGTAAATTCTTGATGTGTTTGTAGCAAAGCCTGTTGTAGCTCTTGTTGTCAATAACCACCGGCAAATATCTTTATTTTATTGCAACCTTTTTGTTATCTCATTACAATTCAGTGTAGTTTAGCACCATTCAAGCTCTGTTTTATGAGAAAATTTTCTGATAAAACCTTAGTGAAATACCTTGCCCAAGATAAGAAAAAACCTATTTTATTTTATTTTGTTTTTTGAGCTATAGTTGGGTTCGAACTTGAGACCTTCAATCTTAGAGTTAACTTCAATATCACCAAGTTAATAATTCATTGGTTTATTGTCTGATATTAATTTTGTTAAGCATCTAATTTAAAATCAATTAATAGTAAGTTGATGGACTAATTTGAATATAAAACTATAAGAAATTATATATTCATTAAATGTGGGATAACATCATATTAACGGTTCTAATCACAGAGATGAAAAAAATCTATTATATGACAGATTTGAAAAGAGTAATAGAAAAAAATTCTGATTCTGATATCATGTTAAATATCTAACTTAAAATCAATTAATAATAAATAGAGAGATCTAATTAAAATATAAATTAAAAAATATTAAATATTAAATATAAAATAATACTGTTTTAACATACTTTCATCACGTGTAAGTGGAGATGAAAAAAAAAGATTGGTATAAAGAAAATATGGTTAAGTTTAAGCTGCCTGTTAGAAGTGGACTTGGATTGATTACATTTCAGATAGCTTAGGCCAAATTCTACTGTCTGATAAATAGTTGCAGTTTGAACTTGGTTATTGAATAAAGGCATATGTAATTAAACTGCTTTAGCAGAGGGCTTGCTGGCAGGAATCCCTGTTACCTGATATTAGTACTTTTTATGCTTTCCTGGGATTCTGTGCCTGATCATTTAGGTTTTCTACAAAAAGCAAAATCATCTGACAAATCCTCCCCCCCCCCCCCCCCACGGTTTTCCCTTCCTGTGTCCCCAAAACCGAGTCAAGTTTGATATTCCTATTGCCTTTCCTTTCACTTCACAAAAAACGATATTGTCGGACAAGAGCAACTAAAGAAGATAACATGTCATTGAGCTGTGTCTTCAATATTTGAAACTCTGCCGCACATGAATAGAATTAAGGCCGGTACATACAATGTGAAAACTTGAACAAGAAACCAACCAAGATCACCCCTAAAGTTGCATTCAAAGTGAATCCCACAGCAAAATTCTTTGGTTTCACAAACAAATACACATAGGCGGATCCACCTTATAAATTGGACATCCCCCAAAATTATGAATGAACACAAAAAAAAAAAAAAAACTATGAATCTGGCGCTGCAAATACAGTAATAGTTCAACAATTCATTCATCCTTCAAAAAGTTACTCCTTGTATTACCAAGACTGTTATGAACCTATTGAAAATACTATCGGATCCACTAAACATAGCGCTAAGAAAGAAGAAAGTATTTAAAACAAATCTCGTCCTAATGAATTTTGAACCAACCTTCACCTTGGTTGATGGAAGGCCATATTTGCTGACGTGCATGGCAGTGGTGTTATTGTTTCGTGAAAGTTATTGGTGTTTGGAACTGGGAAGTGTTGCTTTGGTCCAACAAAGGCTGAAGCAGCTTCCAAGCTTCCCCTAACTGCATTACTGCATAAAGCGGCATGAAAGTATACAACTCCTTTGCTTTTATGTTTTTGGGTTTATAAATTATATTGCACTGTAAGAACGGACAAAACTTATATGGAGGTGAGGTTTATGAAATTATTTTTAAAAATGATTTAATAAAAATTTTAAATTGATAAATTAATAGAATTTAATGTGAAAATTAATAATATGTAAAAAAAAAAAATTTAAATACTGTTTATAATTTAAATTTGATCAAAAATAAATTTTTTGTCAATATTTTTATTAAAAATATCAACATAAAAAATATAAATATTTATTAAAATTTTTTCAAATTTTACACATTTGATTTATATAACGAATTATTTTAATTTATAGTATTGACTTTTGATTTTAATTTTAATTTAATTATTTTTAATAAAGATTTTAACAAAATTCATCTAAAAAATTTTGTCCAACTCTTTTCCCGTAAGAAATTAACAAATATCAGCGTTTGTTGGACACACTCTGGGATTTTTTACCGAGCAGCCCAGGTAAAATAATTTCTACCGTCAACTCGTATGAAAAACTCAAGACTGAACTTTGAACATTCTCTCAGTCATAATCACGTGTTTTTGTTCTTGTCTTGTAGTTAAGCTGCCAATAAGCTCGTTTCTGAATTCTGATTCGGAAGAAGAGTAAGTGGCCATGATCGAAAACATCTTTGAATGATTTTAGCCCTGCAACTTTCTTTGGACGTTACATAAATAAATTGGACCCACCTAAACAGCAGCTGATCAGCCTCCGAACCTCACCAAAAAAATTCAATCATACCGTATCCATCATATTCTATTTCAACAAAATAATCTCTTAAAACAAAATAATCTTTCAAAGAAATTGGCTTTGAATCAACCGAACATGGGAGCCCATCATGGATGTAAATCTACAAAGGTAGGAAAACAGCTGATCAAGATATCAATGATCGTATATATCGATTTTTAATTCTAGCAATCGGATTCGATCCCCACGACTTAAAATATATACAAAAAAAAAAAAAGTTAATTATCAACAAAAAAAAAAACGAATTAATTGATCTTGATGGATTGTAGTAATCGACAAAACTTATAGTTTCGTGACATGATCGTACATGGTCTAGACGCTATTTCCTACATTAAACATTTATGGCTACATTTATAATGTTCTTCCCTTTTCAGACAGAGCCCAAACAATTGTCTCTCCCATTTCCCTGGAGGAGAAAAGACAAAACTGAGAGAAATCCTCATGGAAATTTCCTTCTTCTTCTTCTTCCTCTCTCTTTTTTTCATCCCTTTCTCCTCCTCATCATCAGACTGTCCAGAGAACTTCATCATCGAAGTGTCCAACTCCATTTGCTTATGGAGTTGGCCATGTGGATCCCAACAGAGCTCTTAATCCTGGATTGGTATATGATATCGATGATTGTGAGTTGTGAGTATGTTGCATTCCTTTGCTCGATTGGCTATGACCCGAAGAGGATTGCAGTTTTTGTCAGGGGATTCCTTTGCTCAATTGACTAGTTCAGATCATGCAGTGAAATTGCCTACACCAGACGATCTTAATTATCTATCATTCTCTGTTGTTTTTTATTCTAATAATCCTGTTGTTAAGTATTGGAGGACGGTGAAGAATGTTGGAAAGTGAATGCTCCACCTGGTGTTGAAATCAGTTTTTCCCCAAGTAAGCTTGCACTCAGTGCAGAAAACGAAACGCTGACCTATGAGATTACATTTGCAAGTGATGGCTTGGACTTTTCTGCTGTTGCTTCACAAGCATTTGGGTCGATCGAGTGAAGGGATGGAGTTCATCTTGTGAAGAGTCCAATTGCTGTTCGATGGCTTCAGATCACTCAAGGATTCCATTTGATCCGCAGATTGAGATGCCGTAAATAATTTGGGCAGGACCCTCGTCTAGCATAGCGAAACGTTTGTGGCTGTATTATTTTAATCATAATGTTTGGACAGTTTCTGTTTACGTAGCACATGCTTATTGCTCAGCCGAAAGACGCTAGAATGTGACAGGGCATTCCGCCATTATTGTTATTGTGCAAAAGCATCAATCTGAAATGAAACCAGCCAACAAAGTAAAGTTATTGTGCAAAAGGAAGGTTACTTTTTCATTTTAGAATATGTACAACCTCGAGATCGAAAGCGGTTAGAAAAATTAGCTATATTATGTTCAAGGATTGACATACAGCCAACAAAGACGCTTTGGCCGAGTGGTTAAGGCGTGTGCCTGCTAAGTACATGGGGTTTCCCCGCGAGAGTTCGAATCTCTCAGGCGTCGATTTTTCCTTTTCAGAAAGTAGAAATGTCATAGCTCCCGTTCGTTTCTAGAGATGTTGAAACACATCAAGTTTGTGTCCGAAAACCAATGTGGATTTAAAAGCAAAACCAAGTGAAAATAATTGGTTTACGAAACATTATTTCACCCTAAAATCCCACATAAAGAGTGAAGACTTGATCAATTACAATCAATTCAGGAAACTGCACATTTGGCTTCAACTTGATCATCCTAGTTAGGAAATAGTTACCCGCTCTGCAAAGACCCCAATAAGTTACTAAAAAAAATTATATAAATTTAATTCTAAAAATATATTAATATTAATATAAAAATATTTTTTTAATATTTTTTAATAATAATTGAGTTTGACAAATCGAAAGTTTTGACAAATAATTTCAAAAATTAATTAAATTTGATCTAATTCAATTCTATTCATATATACAGATTTGATGTGTAAGTGTAGGCATGAAGTTTTTATTTTCAAATAAGTTATAATTTTTTGTTAGTTAATTAATAATAAATAATTGAAGTTGAGCAATTTTAAAGTTTTTTATTTAATATTAACCATAAATTCATATCAATAAAATAATACTATAATATTTGCATTGCTTGTTTTATAATTTAAATTTGGTTTTCTACGTATTGCATGATGTAATCTAATAAGATTAGAAAATTTCTATACAATATTATTGTTATATTCCTAGGCAATTATCTTAGTCGGATTTGTTGGCATATTGGATATTGATTTACTACTTGCATCTCGAGAGAAATTAAATAGGCAACAAAAGTAAAAGAATGTGATGCAAAATGCACAATATTTCTAACACTTTTTCGGAATTGATAAAGATCCACTCCATGTTTACTTAAATGAAAAAAAAAATAAAAGAAAATTGAATTTTTTATTGCTATTTAATAAATGTATATTAATGTCTAAATATTTGATTCAATTATTGACACATAGTTTTTAATTAAAAAGTTTGAATCTCTTTTTTTATTTTTTTAAAAGTATTATATAATATAGATATGACATCAAGAAAGCAAGGTAAAAAACAAAATTTCTCATATGTTAAGCTTTGTTAGTCTTGAATTAATCCTTATTTTGAAATGACAAAACATTAAAGTTAAATAAATTTGATCAAGATTTTGAAAAAGATTTATTTAGTACATATTCTTAAGTTTTATAGTTTGGTACTAAATAAATAATATGATTTTCAAAGCTTAAACAAACCTTTTTTTGCTTTCATATTTCTTAAACCAAATCTACCTTTAAAGATTATTTATTTGAGCTTAAATGAAAGTCCAATTGTTGCTTTTAAAGTGAACTTATTCATTTTGGACTTAATACAATTTTGATAATATTGGTTTTGAGAAATAGATTAACTTAAGAAAGCTGTTTTACAAGAACAAAGTTTTTCAACATTGAATTTATTTTATTTTTCTGTATTAATTCACAAAGTTTTAATATTTAAATTTTATATGTTTGAAAAGCTCTTTAAGTCTACTTTCTAATGGATCAAACAAAATCAAAATCTAAATTTTTTAATAAAAGATTTTGAATTTTTACTAGATATTTTGTAGTTGTCAGAAAAACTGCACAATGAGTAAATTTGAAATTTTACTATAATTCGTACACAGTGAATTAGGTAATGAACTTTACATGGATAGAAAGCCCTTTAAGTCTAGTTTCTAAATCTTTAAACGGTTTACAATTTGGATTTGTATAACTCAAGTTCTGATTAAATTAGTAAGTAAAGTGCAAAATGGAAAACTATCATCCGGCATGAACAGGATCGATCCCCTCTAGAAAGGATCGATTGGTTTTCAAACAGATTGCTCTCATGACTGAATTTTCAGAAAATGGATCAATCTCCCCATATAGGGGATCGATCATCCAGGCAATGGATCGATCCCCTCAAGGAAGGGATCGATCGATTCTAGACGAGATCACACCAATGGCTATTTTTTTCATGCATCCAACGGGCATTTCTTCACTCCAAGCTTCCCCAACGGCTAATTCTTCAATTTCTCTATAAATTAGGCACTCCAACACACCAAGAAGGTTGATGAACTAAGAGAACAAGAGCCAATAAGTCATATTTTCATTTTCTCTTAGAATCAAGAGTTTTTAGAGTTTAAATTCAATATCCTTTGTTTTTTTGTATCCAAAACATTGTTGTGTTTTCATTCATCATTTTCTTTGTACTTCATTAGGCAAACACTCAACTTGAGAGGTATTTTAGTTTGCAAAAATTATTTGGTTATCTTGTAAGCAAGAGGTGAGGTATCTTCTTGATTTATAAGAGTAGAGGTTGTTATCTAAGCCTTGAGAAAAAGATAGAGATTTAGTACAAGATATGTTTGTATCTTGTAAGAATTTTTCTTTAATAGTGGATTGAAACCTTGGTGTGGATAACCAAGAGAAAAAACGTAGGTGCCTTGTGAAAAATGACCGAACCTTTATAAATTATTGTATTTGATTTTTCTATCCATATCTCTTTATAATTTATTGTTGTTTATATTTGATTTTAGATTTATTAATTGCTATTGTTTACATTATATTTTTATCAAAGTTGCTTATTGTTTTACTTTTCATTCAACTATATCGAAATCGTTGTTTGGAAAAAATTTAAAAAAATTCAATTCACCTCCCTCTTAGATCACCATCTCACCTATAAAGCTAACAAGCTTTAATCTTAAACTCTATCAATAAATTCATTAAAATTAAATAAAACTAACAATTGATATATATATATATATACACAAATTATTTCACAAATTATTTCATCCACTAAAATATTTAAATTTAGAATTAACAAAATAACATGTATCCTTATAAAATTAGGATTAATGTTATAAATAGTTCATAAATTATAATAAAATATTTAATATGATATTTGAATTTAAAATTTTTTAATGTGGTACAAAAGTGATCTAGTTTGAAAATAGAGAAATGATTTTTTACTTGTACTTATAGGGATCATGTCACTTATAATTTTTTTATAAACCCCACACAATACTTTATAATGGTTAAAGGTATAAAAAACCTATAAAACTATAATTAAAAAATCATCCAAACTCTTATTTTTTTTATTGCAATCAATAACCTCCTCTAACATTTATTTATATCCAATTAAGCTCTTATTTAAATAAAAAGTTAATAATGTTAATTTTTTTGTCAACTAAAATAAAATTTTATATGACATCAATAAAATAAATAAAAATTTATAACATAAAATTATTAATATATGTAAAAATTAAATAAATTAAATTTTTTTTCTTTTTTTTTATTCTCTCCTCCTCTCACTAAGATTCCTTTAAAGGTACAATTAACTATAATTCAAGAATTGATTAATTAAATTTTGTCATGTCACTAGATTTCGTCCATTTAAAAGTTCAAATGAATCAAAATAAAAGATTAAAATTTTAATTGATTATAATAAAATATTAAAAACTTAAATGATTATAGAAGTATAATTTAAGAATATTTTTGTATTTTTTAATTAATTATATAATAATAATAATAATAATAATAATAAGTTATATGTTCCGTAATTAGGGTTCTTTAGACAAAAAAAGTGGAGGAATATATGATTCTTGTGATGAGGAAAAGGAATACGTAAAGCGTCCACACTTATTTACCGTTCTTTCGGTGGTTCGAATCTTTGATGTGGAAAAGAGAAAAGAAGAAACGCAATGACTGAAAATGATAAGGGACACTAACAAGGAAAAACTCTAGGTTTATCTCAAATTGAACTTTTTGTGGACAGCATTATTTTATTCCCATGGCAAAAAAGAACCAAAAAAAAAAAAAAGCTTTCAAGCTACGTCCATAAGAAAATTGTCATGAATTTTTAAATATTACCTTAACCATGGTGATAATATCAATTAGTTGATCAAAAAATTCAAAAGAAGACCATGAATAAATGGCAAATTGCCAAAAATGGCAAGTAACAACTAAAATGAATTTTGTCCGCAAAATTAAGCAATTAAGAATCTTTTTACCAAAGTACTACACTTAATCAATAATAATCAAAATTTATGTAGAGAAATTATTTTTGACTTACAGTTATTAGGATCCACAACACCTATAATTTATTTACTAAAGCACTATAATTAATTAATTATAATCAAGAATTAATTAGGGGTCAACCATTTAAAAATATGGGTTGTATATAATTTTTTATACACCCCACACAATTCTAAATTATACTGGCTAAAGGGTATAAAAAAATCCTTCAATAATAATTACAAAATCGTTCAAACCCTTATTATTTTATTGTAATCATAAAATTCCTCTAATATTTATTTACATCTAATTAAATCTTTATTTAGATAAAAAAAATTAAAATCATTAAACTTTTTACCAACTAAGACAAATTTTTACGTGATTTCAATAAAGCCTAGGTTTTAATTTCATCACACTGTACCATCAGTTTAATTCAAAAGTTAATTCTAATTAAATTCATTTAGTATAAATTTCACATTAAGTTTTTTTTAATCACAACTACAATAACTTTTACTATTATTTTTAATTTCATTAGAACCAATCTCGCCGTTCATTCAAATAGAGTCAAAATAAATAAAAGTTAATTAGATATATAATGCTATTAATATATGTGAAAATTAAATAAAATAAAATATTTTTTTCTTCCTTTTCTTCTCTATTTCTTACCTCTCTCCTAAATTTTTTTAAGCGTTTAATTAATTATAACTTAAGAATTTATTGATTAAATTTTGCTAAATTTGGATTATTTAAAGATTCAATTGAATCGAAATAAAATATTATGAACCTGATTAATTATAATATAATATTAAAAACCAAAATAATTATTGAATTATAATTTAAGAAATTTTTTTATCTTTTAATAATTATAATTAATTAAATACATTATAATAATTATAAATGATATACTTTTCGTGTTAATTCTTTTTGACAAAGAAAAGTGGAGGAATATATGCTTGTTGTGATGAGGAAAAGGAATAAGTAATGCGCCCACATATATCTACTGTTCTTTTGGTGGTTCGAATCTTTGCTGTGGGAAAGAGAAAGGAAGAAACGTAAAGGCTGAAAATGATAAGGGAAACTAACAAGGAAAAACTTTAGGTCTATCTCAAATTGAACTTTTTGTGAACAGCATTATTTTATTGCCATGGCAAAAAAGAAAAAAAAAAAAAAAAACCTTTAAAGCTACGTCCATAAAAAATTGCCATGAATTTTTAAATAAAACTTGGCCATGGTGATAATGTCAATTGGTTGATCAAAAAATTCAAAACAAAACCATGAATGAATGGCAAATTGCCAGAAATTACAAGATAACTAAAATGATTTTGTCCACAAAATTAAGCAAGTTAAAAATCTTTTAAGACATGCAAAGGAAGAGAGCTACTGTCAATATTGTTCATAAAAAAATGTTGTGGAGATCAAGCCAACTAGGACACAAGATAATGGAGGTTGCTATCGTTACGCTTAGCATTTTCCAATTTGTGGTTAATTTGAAGCTAGAAGAAAAGAAGAAATTGCCATTAATATTCTTATTCGTACCAATCCTCTTCGAAGATTTTTTTTCGAAGTATTTATTTATAATATATAAAAATTTATTGATTGATTTATTAATTTTATTGATAAAAAGAATAATTAAAATTTTTAATTTTTTATTTTTTAATTTGCAAGATATCCATAAACACACTATATACTTTTATATTTGCAACTGCCTCTGCTCTTTAAAAAAAAAAAAAAGGTGGATGGATCAACTCAAATAAATTCAAGGGACGTGTACATGATGAATGAAGAAAATATCATACAATTGTATTCTTCGCTTTCAATCCAAATCTAACTTTAAAACCGACCTCCAAAAAAGGTTTTATTCCCCTATACTTTTAACAGAATCGTATTCGAGTTATGGGTCTATATAAACAAATTGCATTGGAAAAGAAAAACAAACCAAGCTAGGCAAGCCTTCTCTCTAATCTGACCTTGTCATAAACCTCAAAAACCACAAAGCAAGCCAAGTCTAGTGCTGAAAAGATGTATTTTGGGCGGAAGGAAAACAAAGATAAGAAAAAAAATTTGGAAAAAGTGTTTAACGCTTACGCTTCTTATGGCAGCCTCAACAGGGACCAGGTCAAGAATGCTTTTGATCATCTAGGAGCACTCATGCCATACAAGCAAGCTGATGAGGCCATGGAAGTTGCCGATAAAAATAACGACAATTTGATAAGCGGCGAGGAGTTCAATGCCCTTGTAGATTATGCTTACAACAAAGGCTTCGCAAATTCCGCTTGAGTGCCGATGGATCAACTTGCAGCTTAATTCTTCTTCGACTATGGGAGATGCTTATAACTGATGAAAAATAAATATATAGTTTTGGGTGTTTTTCTTTCTTGTTCTTCATGTTTCTCAAAAACATGATAAAACTAAACTAAAATAAAACCCTCCTTTTTTAGTATTAAGGTTTATAGTTCTGTGTGTAATTTTGCATACTTGCAAGTTATATCGCGTGTAGCAAGTACCATGAACATGTTGTTCGTATTATCATAAATTATAGACCAATATTTTTATTACTTAGAAAGTTCTTTATTCCCTTTTTTTTTTAATTTGGCTTGTTCTTTGGATGATAAATCTCCAAGTGATTTTGGTGTGATTAGTAAAAAGGTTCGAAAAAACTTGAAAGTAAACTTATTCAAGAGGAAAGTGTATATATATATATATATGAATCTAATTTAAATATTTAATTTCGTTACTTTTATACATTCTTACATATACGCATATTCGCGCACACACAAATATATATATATATATATATATATATGAGTACAGAAGGGAATGGTTTTGATAAAATTGAAGCTATTTGACAAAGAAAATGCAATATACTAATACCAGCTCAGCAAGTAAAAGAAAGTTACACTCTAACAAGAATTAAAATATCAAAATGAGTTAATTAGTTGTAAGATTTCAAGTGGGATTTCATTTATGAAGGTAACTTCAAATATCAAAAGTTGAAATACCTTATTTAGCAAAATTATATATATCTGAATTTTATTTTTGGAAATACTTAAAATTTTTTGTAATTTTATTAAAATGTTTGGGAGGCAAATATGGTTTCATTTGTGCATTGCTTTGGTTTAGAAAACACAATTTTACACTAATTTTAAAATGTCATTTATTTGATTATGAATTTACTAATTGTAATCTTTTAAATTATTTTTCTATCCTATTATTAATTAATTCATTTTTCAATAATAAATTTTGACCCTTCTTACTTCATAAATGTTTCTTACATAATTATTATAGTGAGATGATGATATTGTAATTTGGCAATAAGTTGTATTTTTTAACTGTTATAGAGGCTTCCTATTATCTAATCCTTAATTCCCCACTATAATTTCCACATTTTGTAAGATAGTTTTAAAGCTGTAATAATTTGAATATTGATCATTAAAATTAAATTTTAATATTTTATCAATAGTTCACACTACTGCTACTATCTTGATAATAAAATTTTAAAATTCCATTGCTACAAGTGAATGTGATAATATTTCTAATATAAATGTATGAGCATATCGACAAAACTTTTAAGAACTATAAATTTTGGTTAAACAGATTTTAGGATTGATTAGGAAATCAATTAATGAGCCATTGGGCTCAACCCAGCTCCAAAGTAATCCAATAATGCTGAATTCAAAATGCCAAGACTTGAAAAATTAAGGCCTATTCATTTTTTGGCACTGGTTTCACAGGCAATAGTTGACTAAAAAAGTAATTAATTATCAATGATCTCTATAAATCAACTACTGATATGTTCTAATTATGGTTCAAATTAAGAGACGTGGGTATAAATAATTTTCCTTTTACCTTTTTCTTGAATATTAGAAATGATGCCGCACAATGACGTGGGTTCAATTATTTTATTAATTAAAATATTAATAGTTTATTTTATTTTTATTATTTTGACACAAATTTTAATAAAATAAAATAAAATTAATTCTTATATCAAATTTTTTTATAAAATTTAACTAATAAAAAAAGTAAAATATAAAAAAACTAAATAAAAGTAATACGTAAATATCTCAATTGGCCTCCTTTTCTCACTAAATTTATCTAATAAAAATTTTAAAATAAAATATCAAAAAAACTGAAAATCAAAACAATAATAAAAAAAAACTAAAACTAAAAAGAGCTCAATAAGGATGCCACATAAATACCCCATTACGTTTAAATATTAATTTATTAAATTAAAATATCAAATAATAATTTTATTAATATAATATATATAAATATAAAATTAAACTAATAATAAAATATATATACTTTTATATATATCACGAGATGACTTAGAGCAAAGCATTCTAAATCTGGTTCTTACTCTTTCCTTGCTTTCCTAAAATATCTACCTGACATAATTTGATATTGAATTTTTACAAAATTACTCATATCAAATCAGGATAGATCAAAACTCTTCGAATATTTATTGTTTTGTCATCTTTATCAATCATTTCATTTTGTTATAAAATTTATCTAATTAAAAAATAAAAATAAAAAATATGAAAGATAAAAACAAATGAGAATACTACATAAAACTTCCATTGACATTATTTTCTCAAAAAATTATCTAATTAAAAAACGAAGAAAAGAAAAAAAAAGTAAAAAAAAAAAAAAGACAAAAAATTATTTTTAATAAAAAATATCAAATTAGTTCAATCATAAATTTTAAAAATATTATTTATTAAATATGAAAAGTGAAACAAAAAAAATATAAAAAAGAAGAAAAAGAAAAAAGAAGACATGAAAAAAAAAAGAAAAAATAAAAAAAAAATGAGTTAAAGAGGGCAACACCTAGAGGTCAAAATGTGTAAAATTAATATTATAAATAATAAATTATATACTTTTAAACATACCCATCGGTGGATTGTGATAAAGCATCATTAACTTATCACCAACTCGACTTCATTTCATTTTAAAAAAAACTTAATTTGTCCAAGGTCGATCCCAATAAAAAAAAAAATTGCTCCCCTACTTGATTGGTTAAATCAAAATTTATTAGATATGAATTATTTTTTTATCCATATTCATTGATTTTTTTATTATAAAATTTATCTAATAAAAAAATAAAAAAAGAAAAAGTTAAAAAGTAACTTTATTAATATAATACATACATGTATAATATAAAATTAGATAAATAATAAAATATATATTTATATATACTTGGAGGGGGTGAAATATCTTAAACTCATATTTGACTTAATTTTGATTTAAAAAAAAAACTCAACCCAATCCTATTAAAAAAAAAGAAAGCATCGATTGGATCTAGAGAATTAAAACTATCAGATATAGGTTTTTTTGTTGTTCATACCTCAATTGACTTTTATCTTAAAAAATTTATTTATTGATTTCTTTTATTGTAATATTTATCTAATAAAAAAAGACAAAAGGCAAAAAACGAAATAGGATGCCTTGTGAGCACACCCGTTGGCTTTTGTTGTTTAAAAAACTGATCTAATAAAAAATAAAATCAAAAAATAAAAAAAATCTAAATCAAAACAAAAAATAGAGAAAAAAGTTGATTTATCAAGCGACATGAACTATTCTTGTAAAATTTCTATTATGAACTTTTTTAAAAATAAAAACTTTACAAAAATGAAGAGTTGAAAAAACTTAAATATGGATGTCCTTTAGACACTTCCATCAATATCATCTTTTACAAAATTAAGAAATTTAAAAAAGAAAGGTATAAAAATATATATATTTTTAATCAATAATCTCAAATGAATCCTAAAAAAAATTAGAAAAATATTTATTAAATATAAAAAAAGTAAATAAAAAAGTAAGAAAGAAAAAAACAAAAAACAAAAAACTTGACACATAATATCAAATAGCCCTTACAAAAGAACAAATTTAACATATAAAAAAATTAAATTAAAAAAAATTGATACGTGGCACCCTAAAAGGCCTCCACGTAATAAATTTAAAATATAAAAAAATTATTTATTAAATATGAAAAAAAATCAAATGGAAAAAAATAGAAAAAAAAAAAACAAAGCTTAGCATGTATAAAGTAAAATATGCAAATTTTATATATATAATTAGAATTAGACTTGCATTTCGCTGTAGGATTTTTTTTTATTATTTTTTTAAATTATGTTTTGAATATAGAAGAAGTAAAATTTTTATATCAAATTTTAATTGATGACAATATTGTAGGCATTTCATTTGATCCAGAGTTTAAAATTTATTTTATTTTATTTATTTTTTCAGTAAAAATAAAAAGGCAAAGACTTGATTGAAGAAGGATTATTCAGTTGGATAAAAGATTTTTAAAAAATAAATTTCAGTTTTAATCCAACTATCAGATAAACTCTTTAAAGAGTTTAATTTTAATTTAAATACTGTTTGAACTTGGATTATCATCTATAAATTAGTTTCAATATACACAGAAACAAGGGGCATTTAACACAGAAGCGCTTACCATGGTAAGTCAGTAAAGGAAGAGGCGGTTGACAACGATGGCAGGCGGCATCCAAGGCAGCACGATTCGGCTAGTTTTTGTGCATTAGTTCGATTCTGTTTGAAGAAGAAAATATATACATGGGCAACCATCTTTTTCGGTTGCGATGCCAATTGGTTAAGCAGAATTTCTTTCCCCACAAAGCCTTGTCTTACCGACAAACAACCCTCCAACTTATCCTTCATCTTAGGGGTGGCATGCAGATTTTTGTAAACTCTCGTAGGAAAAACTATTACCTTGTATTTGACATGATAACAAGTCCAAATCCAAACAGGTTTTAATAGTCAACAAAGTGAGTTAGGCTACCTTTATTCCAAGGGAACCATTTGCTTTGAATTGGTGCAACTTTGGTATGTATTTTTGTTTATCTACCTTACTTGTATTATAGTCTTTATCTATTTAATCATGCGCAGTATTAGGTAATGTTTTAATTATTTAAGCATAAGCATATATAAAAATACAACAAAAATTCAAAATAGGTTTTGATAAAGTAAATTTGCAAATTTAATTCAATTGGTACAACTAAATATTTTATGATGAAAGTCAATTAATTTGCAATAGTAAATGAAAATTATTCGATAATGAAATTCTTAAAAATTATAAATAGTTAATTTCTAAAAATTTTTAGGTAAGAAATTTTTTTAAAAAATTTGACTCGAATAGAGAAAAATTTTAGATAAAATTTCAATAACAATAATTATTATTTATTTTCAAAAATAAAAATATACTAAAAGGCAAGCAAATTTAATAAAATTTTAAAATTGAATATACAATTATCCAATGATAAAATTTCTAAAAGTTTTAAATGGTAAATTTTTAAAAAATCTCTAAGTAAAAAATTTTTCTAAAATGGTAAAATAATTTAAAGAAATTTTAATAAAAGTGATTGTATTCTTTTCAAATAAAAAAATATAAAATAAAAATATAACTTAAAAAATTTTGTAAAATATTTGGCAATCATCCAAAGTTGAAGTCTAGGAAGAATCACAAATGATTGAACTTCTATGAGATTTTCAAGTGAAAAGTTTTTTTTCTAAATTAGGCCTAAATGATGAAAATTTGAGAAATGAAACTTATAATTAAAAAATAAATTTCAAAGATAAAATTTTTAGTAATCATAAATGGATGATTATCTAAGATATTTTTATGTGAGAAAACATTTCTAATTTTGGCCCATATGATGAAATGACTAGATATTTTTTACAAAGAAAAATTTAACAAAAATAAATATTAAGTTTTTCTGATAATGAAGCCTCTTCAAAAAATAAATGCGATCATTGAATACTTTTGAAGTGATAAAGTATTTTTAAAAATTCTACCAGATTAATGAAAATTTTAAAAGTTTTTTCTAACATTAAAATAAAGACCATTAAAACCAAAATAATTGTTAAATAATTTAAAATTAAATAATATCATATTAGGATGGGCGTTGCAAGGGTACTATAATCGTCCCCACACGTAATTGAATTCTCAAATCTAATTCTGTTCAGAAGATTAGAACATATTCTTTAAGGACCCTTAGTCAAGCTTAAAAGCTCATTAAAAGAATGTATTCATTTAGGTGGCTAATCACATCTTTAAAAAGATTGGTGGTGACTCTTTAAAGTTATATCAAGCTATAGGTTTACGGATCTATACGTTATGATAAATTTATATACAAATTTAGTGTATTTTTATCTTTTAATATAAATTATATCTTAATTATATATAAATATAGTTTTTTAAATTAAAATATTAAATGATATCTTTATTAATTTAGTACATATAGAATATAAATTAAATGAATAATAAAATATATTCTTTTATATATTAAGGTTAAGACAAAGTACCTTAAACTTGATCCTGACTTAACCCAAATTATTTAAAGAGGCAAAACTTAAATCAATCCCTATTTAAAAAAACTCGTATTGATTGGATCGTGACGAATCAAAACCTATCATATATAGGTTGTTTTATCATCCTTACATCCATTAGCTTTTTCTTTAAAAAATTTATGTAATAAAAAATTATAAAAACAAAGAAGTAAAAAAAGGAACAGTGAATTTATTAAATTAAGATATTAAAAATATGTTTAACAAAATACATATATAAATATAGAATAAATAAATAATAAAAAAAATTTATATACACTAGGATCGAGACCTAACACCAAAAATATTACTCTTATCCGAGCTCAATTTAAAAAAAAAAAAACTCAACCCCATTATCCCAAATTAAAAGAAAGTGCATTAATTGGATTTGCATTAACTAAAACCCATCTAATATGAGTTGTTTTGTAACTCTCTATCTCAATTAATTTTTTTATTATAAAATTTATCTAATAAAAATAAATTTTAAAAATTTTGAAAATGAAAAAAAATAAAAAGTTAAAAAAAATGAAAATGAAAAGAAATAAAGAGTTGCCACATGAACACTTAAGACGGGACAGAACATTTTAAGTCCATTTTCAACTCCATTCCATTTTCAAAAATAAAACTTTGACTTGATCTCATTTATTTTAAAAAATACACATATATTGGATCGATTTAAATCAAAATCAATCAAATATTAATTTTTTATCCTTTCTGCGATTGGCTTTTTTTTTATAAAATTTTTATAATAAAAAAATTAAATTAAAAACCAAATAAAAAATAAATTTAATAAAACAAAAAAAATTTTATGTTATTTAAGAATTTTCATTCTTTTTTAAAAAATGAGATTAAGTCAAAGTTTTATGTCATTTATGATTTGAACATTCTTAAATAAACAAAAAACAAAATAAAAACACAAACCAGTTTCTGAGTTTTGAACTTTGGATCATCTATATAGTGTTGTTTTCAACTGCTGGACCATTCCTTTTTCCTTTTATAGAAGTGGAGGGAACTGCCCTTATTCTGAATATGTTGAATTTGAATGGTGATTCTCCTCTCTTTTATTGAATTTTACCAATGAAGATTTAAGGCTTGTTCCAAAAGTTTCTTATACTTTTACTAATTTATTCTTTGAAATCATATCTATCCTACTATGGGTAAGAGTGGTCATCCATTTCAAAATTAAGTTCAATTTTCATTATTTAATGGTCATTATATTGCTGCCATTTGCTTCTGAGTTAGAAGACTGCAATCTATAACAATTGGATCAACCCATCTAAGTTGGCTTTTGTTGCTTGACAGACAACTAATTATTGATTATGAAGCAGTCAATGGTTTTTCTTTTTCATTTGTTTTCCCTCAAGGATCTTATCAGAACTAATTACTTTGTGATTTATTTCATTGCATTAAACTAAGATCAATAATCATGCTCTAAAACTACTAATGCATAATGTTATCATGTTATCATACAGGCAAGGAGAAGTTTTACAGCTTTGATTAACTAGAAATCTTTAATGCAAACAATGAAGATTGCGATGATATTCCAATTTATAGTGCTACGGAAAAAAATATTAAAAATTGTATACATTAGATAAAAAAAAAATACAAATCAATATTTATTATTTTGCTTATTCTAAATATATTACATATTTTTTAAAAAATATCATTATTTTTATTCCCGTGATGCAATGCAGGTATGCACTCTAGTAATAATAAAAAAAGAGATAAGTACCTTGGGGACACCATGTCATCCTCAAATCTCTCCCAGACAAACTATTTGATGTGCCAAAGCAAAGACAACTTTTGATTTATTGATACAACATTGCAAAGCCCATGACCACTTATCTGCCATTGCAATGTGCAGATCATACAAGATAAAATTAGGTATTTGCCATTTGAGAAATAGTAAATGTTTTCTGTACTCGTCGCAAAAAGTAAAGAACGATATTGATTGAATTGATTAAATTTGGATATTTTATTTTAAGATTTAAGTTTGAATTTTGGTATCAATAATTTTTCTTAATGAATAAGTTTTTTTTTTTTAATTTATAATTTGTCTTGGCTCTAAAATTTAAAAAAACCTTCTGTCATGTTAAATTTTTTTCAACTAAGAAAATGTTTTTCCTTCATTTCCATTATCTAATATATATGTATAAATATATATAAATATATATTATTTATTTATTTATCTTGTTGGTATGATAATTCGTATGTTCCTAAAAGTTGTTTATAATTCCAAAAATAATCAAGTAGCATTGTATGTAGGAATACTTCATCGAGATGTATACGTTTGGGTTGTTTAGTTAAATAGGTCTATCACATAAATGTTTTTAATTGTAAATTTGTGTCTGGGGAAACAAAAACAAATGGGGCCGAAACCCAAACATATCTTTAGGTTTGTTGTTTTATCTATATATAAATTGCATTCATATTGTTACCAAATATTTCTGATTAAGATTCCTCACCCTTAAAAACTCAGTTAAAGCTATATTCAGCTAATAGTAAATTGGTCCATTAATCTTTCTTTCAAGAAACGATAGCAACAGGAAAAAGGTTTTAGTAGTAGATGAAAATATAATATCTTTTACAAATGATTATGCTTAATTCATTTGGCCAATAATTAAGATTTGGTCAATACAGTTATGTCCTTACGTCGCTTAGACAAGACATGTCTGGATAGCCACATCATCTATTCTTTAAGGAAATGACTCGTCCTTTATCAAATGAATGACTCATTAAAAATTTTACTAACAACTTATTAAATCGATTATCTGATATTCAATTTACTTGAAATCATTAAATACGATTTATGCTTACTTAAAATTAGTAAATATAACTAACGGTTAATCACGTAAACCTTTTTCAAATTATATACAAATATTCTATTAACTGTTAACTATCTCAATTAAATTATCGATTTGTTGTCTTAGACATAAGATAATGTGAAGACTAGGTACATAAAACAACCAAACTAAAAGAATACCATTATACTTTGAGCTTCCCTCCATTGAAGTTTCTCTCACACCCCTCACATTTTCATTTTCCTTACTTCTTAACCCTATCTCAAGCATATACTAACATGAGTATCGTAACATGTCACAACTTCGACTCTCTTGATCGTGTTCTTTAGCTGTAGATTACAACTGTCCTTCCCTTTTATCTTACCTCCTTCTTCTTAGTTAAAACACTTAAAAACACCTTCAACACAAATAAAAAAATCTAATAAATTTCTTCTTCTATAAAAAAATTAAAAAAAAAAAAAACCTTATAGTTCAACGCAGTATCACGAAATCTTACATCGATAAAAAGATAAAAATAATTTTGAGTTTATAAATCAAGAGTTTTTTATCCAATAAACATGTCTTTCTGATCGAAAGTGTGAACCTAAGACAATAGCACCTAATTTGATGATAGAGACACGCCGGACAAGGGCCCAAGTTTACATAATAGCTTTCAACCTCCCATGAAAAGCATAGTCAGGGAAGTTGGTTTTCATACAAGTGAATGAAATATGCCAACAACCATACACACATTTCACACTTACACATTTCGATTCATATTTGTTATAAAATATATGGATACAGGCTTAAAGCTAGGGGGTGACAAGGGCCTTGGCCTCTTTTGAAAATCGTAAACCCCAACCCCCCCCCCCCCCCGAAAAAAAAAATGGCCCCCTTTCTAAAATTTGTGGATTGATAATTAAAACCTCCTTATTGACTTAATTCTTTATAATTTTTAAGGCATGATCACATATGATCTGTAATTTCACAAAAACTGGTTCCCAATCAATCAATGAAATTGATAACCAATTAACATTAATTATTGTGTCAACTAGTTAAAGCAAGTTAAATCATTAAATTTTATATAAAATTAACCTTGCATTGAACTTTTCTTTAAAGTTATTAATCCTAGAGCTTTTTTCGGTTAGTAGTTAGACTTTTTATTGATACGTAGCAAAAAGAAAACTATATCATAAAAAAGACGAGTTAATCAAAATAATTATTTTCCTATTCGACTTAGATGAAGTTTCCCTGTAATTGTTTAAAGTCATGAAACACATTTGTCTATGCTTTTCTAAAAAGTTTTGAAGGAGCCATCGGCTGCATTGACTCAGGTCAACTTCAAGTGCCCTTTAATGCCTTTGCCCTTTTCCCTTCCACTCAACTCATCATGAAATATGAAATCTCTTTAAAACTTCCACGAAATTGAGGAGAAAGCCAGCAGCAGCTGCAACAGGGCAGGGTTTTCCTTTCCACAAAGTGGAAGTCATAGTCAATAGTCAAGGTATGCACTACCCACTTCTATGAAAACCAACTTTTTTTACTATGCTTTTTAAGGGAGATTAAAAGTTATTAAGGATGGATGATACTGAGATTATATATTATAATGACAAGATTAAATATTATAATGATAAAATTAAAGTTAATAATATAGATGTATGTCATGCATAACAATGAAGGTAAAATTAGATATAACGGTGAATTACTGGATCCTTTCTCTTTCCAGTTGAAGATTGAAGGGACAATGAGATTTTTTTTTTATCCTCAACTGCACCGTTGAAATACTATGCAAATAAAAGAATTTAATCAAATTAATTAAACTCGTAACTCTCTCAAAATTTCATCATATTCTAAATTCTTTAAATTATACCATAAATAAAAGCCACAGTTAATTATTGAGGGTTTTGTTTAATTGATTTTTTGTTTTTATTTTATTTTTTAATGAAAAATAAATAATAAAATAATAAATTCAAGCGACAAACGCACTCTATGGGACCCATTCTACTGTTCCCACTACCATGCAACAAGTATTGTTGTCCATATGTAGACTTTGATCCTTTGCTTTTTGGCCTATAAATGCAGGTTCATCTTTTCCACCCTTAACAACCAAGTACATTATTACATCATTACCGTCAGCAAAACAAATGGAAATTCCATCTTGGGCTGCTTACTTAACGGCATGGCTTGTCACTCTAGCCCTCCTCCTCCTCTCTCTCTGTCTTCGCCACCGTCGAAAACTCAACTTGCCGCCCGGCCCAAAACCCTGGCCTATAATCGGCAACCTCAACCTCATCCACTCACTTCCCCACCAGTCGATCCATGATCTCTCCCAAAAATATGGGCCCCTCATGCATCTCAAATTCGGGTCATTCCCCGTTGTCGTGGCCTCATCCGTTGAAATGGCCAAAGCCTTCCTTAAAACCCATGATGTTATCTTCGCTGGTCGGCCGAAAATTGCCGCGGGCAAATACACTACTTATAATTACTCCGATATTACATGGTCGCCCTACGGTCCATACTGGCGTCAAGCACGAAAGATGTGCCTGACGGAACTTTTTAGTGCAAAACGCCTGGAGTCATACGAGTATATCCGAAGGGAAGAAATGAATTTGTTGCTGAAAGGGTTGTACGAAGCATTCGGTACCCCAATTGTTTTGAAAGATCATCTTTCGAGTTTGAGTCTTAACGTGATCAGTAGGATGGTGTTAGGGAAAAAATACACGGAGGGGACTGGTGAAAATGAGATTGTGACACCAAAAGAGTTCAAGGAGATGCTGGATGAGTTGTTCCTGCTTAACGGGGTGCTCGATATCGGGGACTCCATTCCCTGGCTGGGGTTCCTGGATTTGCAAGGCTATATTAAGAGAATGAAGGCCTTGAGCAAGAAGTTCGATAGATTCTTGGAGCACGTTTTGGATGAACATAACGCTAGGAGAAAAGAGGTCAACGATTATGTTGCTAAGGATATGGTGGATGTGCTTTTGCAGCTTGCTGATGATCCCAACCTTGAAATCAAACTTGAAAGGCGTGGAGTTAAGGCATTTAGTCAGGTAATAGTTAATTACTTACCACTCTCTTTCTCTGACTACAAAGATATAAAATCTTATAATTGAAGTAAGTAATATTTTACTCATATTTAAAATTATTTTATTTGATTAATAATTAATAATTTTTATGATTTAAAAATGTTTGGTGTTATTAAAAATAAAATATTATTTTTTAAAAAAATTTAAAATAATCATGCATAATTTAATATTTATATAAGTTAATGATTTTAATTTTATTTAAAGATAATAATTTAAAAATATTAGTAATATTTTATTTATTTTATAACAAAATATAATTAAATCATTAGATTAACAAATATAGTTATTAATAAGTAAACTAATTTCTATAATGTAAATTATGTAAAAAAGTATTTGAATTAAAAAATAAAATTAATCTATTAAAATTATAATTAAAAAAATTTATATTATACATATAAAACATTAAAAAATATACAAATATACAAATTATTTTAAGCTTATTACAATAAATATAAATTTAAAATATATAAAAATTTATTATATAAGATAACTATAATTTTGATAGGAAATAAATTTTTAGTTCACGTAATAAATGAGAAACATTTATTGTTGTTAATTTTTTTATATCACTTTGATAATAAAAATTTTTAATATTTTGAATGAAAATTATATTATTTTCCAACATAATGATTAAATCATTTTAAATATTTTAAGATTACTATCATATAAAATTATTAAATATTTATTAAACATGATAATTTAATCTAAATTATTATAATTTTGAAAATAACCATCTCATATCAAATATGGCATAAAAATAATGATTCGGTGGATATGAACAAAATAAACCAATTACATACGTTCCTGGATCGTTCTGTTCACTTTCTTGGCTGGATTCACATGACTGGTGGCTTGTTCAGTCTTGGTCTACATCAAGTCATCAGCTTGATCATTTAAATTTTATGTCTACCGTAATGTTTGAGGGCGTCCATGCAATAATAGTATTTGAGTTTAACTTAATAAGTGCTTTGAATATAAATTATTCGGATAAAAAAAAAGGAATAAGTTTAAGTATTTTAATATTAGATTCAAAAAGCTTAATCATTATTTTAAATATATTTTAATATATTTAATATATAATAAATATAATATTTAATAATATTTATAATTTTATTAAATTTAATTAAATCAAATTTAAATTATTCAAATAAATTACGAATTCAATTCAAATTTAAAAGTGAAATTTGATCAATTTCAAATTAAATTTTAAATTTCGAATTTTTAAAATTTTAGAACATTAGCAAATGTTTGATGATGTTACAGGACCTGATAGCCGGTGGAACCGAGAGTTCGGCAGTGACTGTAGAATGGGCAATTTCTGAGCTTCTTAAAAAGCCGGAAAATTTCGCCAAGGCCACGGAAGAACTAGACAGGGTAATTGGCAGGGAAAGATGGGTAGAAGAGAAGGACATTGTGAACCTACCTTACGTCAACTCAATTGCTAAAGAGACGATGCGTTTGCACCCTGTGGCCCCAATGCTGGTGCCCCGCCTTACTCGGGAAGACTGTCAGTTAGATGGTTATGACATCCCCAAAGGCACCAGAGCTCTTGTAAACGTTTGGACAATCGGGAGAGACCCTACTATTTGGGAAAACCCCAATGAGTTTTGCCCCGACAGATTCATTGGAAAGGCTATTGATGTCAAAGGTCATGATTTTGAGCTGTTGCCATTTGGGGCTGGAAGGAGGATGTGCCCTGGATATCCTCTCGGGATTAAGGTCATTCAAGCAAGTTTGGCTAATCTTTTACATGGGTTCACTTGGAAATTGCCTGGTAACATGACGAAAGAAGATCTCAACATGGAGGAAATCTTCGGGCTCTCCACCCCTAGAAAGTACCCACTTGAGGTTGTGGCAGAGCCTAGGCTCCCACTTCATATGTACGCTCAGTGATAGAGTCTCTTTAGAACAACTGAGACTATAAGGTAGTACGAGAAAAAATAATAATAATGGTAACTGGCGTTGGTCTTGTAAAATAAATCAGCTTCTTCTTTTTTTTTTTTTTTTTAATAATGGCAGGCGTGTATTTAATGCAAGTTGACTTAGCCTCTCCAAATCCAGTTGTCTTTTTTATTACATTTTTACCTTAGTAATTACAGATAAATTATCAATAATATTCAGCTACGTTTACTTTAAAATTTTCAAAAAATAATTTTTATATTTTATTATATTTGTTTGACATCATAATCAAAATCAGGGGTGTTTTGTTTTATATGTTGCTCCAAGCTTGGCAAAACATTTTAGACCAATAAATTTTGGGATCGGGTCTAAACTTAGATTTTAAAGCTTGACCCAATTTATTATTTTAATAATTGATAAAAAAATTTTGTGATCATTAAATTTTAAATTTATGGATGTTATTTAAAATTATTATGTAAATATAAATTAATTAAATTTAATTTTGAATTTAATTTTTAATAATATTATTAATACAATTTTATAATATGTATTTAAATGAATTTAGAAATGTGAGATGAGAACTATAACATTTTTATTTTGATTGAATTTATAAGATGAGAAATAAAAAGAAAGGAAAATAGAAAATCATTAGCAATTAACAAAAATCCCCCAAACGTAGAAAAATGTTGTCAAGCGTCGTTCAAAAGCTAACCCGTCGCCGTTTCTCAGCCTATCCGTCTAATATCATCACAATTTACTTCTCCGGCGACTCGGGATCTAATAACTCAGTGCTTCTTGCAAGGACCGAGTTGACTCGGACCCCAGTTCGGTGGAGGGATGTGACTATGAACACTGGTTCGTGGTAATGGAGGCTCTCAAGGGATATCCACTTGGAGATGAGATCGTCAACATTTACATTAAGACCTTAGCAATGGCTTTGGGAAGGTAAAAATCCATGCTTTTTCCTTTTTTTTTCTTTTTGCAGTCCAAAAATGGGGTTTTTTTTTTGTTTAAATTTTGGTATTAACACGCAGTGATGAGGAAGCCAAGAAATCTATATACTCTGTTTCCACCAAGTACTACTATGCATTTGGTTGCAAAGTCCCGGAAGCTTTGACTCTTAAAATTAAATGTAAGCTTTTTCAATTTTATTCATGTGTTTTCCTTTCAAAATTCATTCTTTTTTCAAGATTGTAAAGTTGCACAGAATTGTGTTCGTTGCTTGCAGCTTTGCCTAATGTGAAATGGGTTTTACCAGATTCTTATTTAGGCCATGGTGATAATGGCTATGGGGGTAAGGTTTTTGCTTTTCATTGTCTTACTCGCTTCTCATTATGCAAATTATTCTGTTATTAAGATATTGAATTACATGCAATTTATCAAGATAGTAGATTTCTTTTTTTTTCGATATACTTCTGCTTGACTGCTGGCTAACAGACTAATAATTTCACTTTGTTTCTTCTGAGGATGATTGAAAATAGTTTGAAAGATAAATGGAAAGGCATCGGAGAGAATGCATTTAAGCATTTCTGATGATGCATCCTTAGTTGACTACTTGTGAACTCCTTTCATGGATTACTCCATTTGGCCTTTGTCCTCTAACAGCAATGAAATTGCTCAGTTCTGTTCTTCATATCAATAGAACTTATTGGTGCTGCTCGTGTTCATTAAACAAGAATTTGAAATACTCGAGACATCGAAGTGAGGTAGCTCATGTGCAGGAAGTCAATCATTGATGCTTATGTTATGCCTTTATGTAGCAAAATGAAGCTCCTATTTTGTTGTAATCCACTAATCCTCACCCTTCTTAGGTGTTAAGCTCTATTGCCCAGCAATCAATATCAGTAACTCACTATGGTGTTGGGAGAAGAATTTGTCTTCCATTGCACTTGGTAGATCTGAATGGCATTGAATTCACTCATCTTGTGAACCTTGATAGATTGAAACCTATTATACACGAGCTATTCTGTCTCCCTTTATAACAATTGCAGCAAATTCTCTCTGCAGTTGGATAGTTTTCTTATTTAGTACTATGAGTTTTCATTTGTTCTGTTAATATGCCTGCGGTTTTTCCTTCCATTTCATTTAAATATCATTCACAAACAATTCTTTCTGCCCTCATAAGAAGTGAGTGTCAAGCAACAATGTGGTCATTTCTACAATGTCTTAAGCACATATGAATTTTTCATTTTTTGTGTTGACATGCGTATGGTTTTTTACAGGAGAACCATTCCCTGATGGGAAGGTTGTTCCGTATGATGACAAGTATCATTCTGACTGGATCCAAGTTCAAAATTAGGATGGAAGTAAAGGAACAACTTATCCAGAAAAAGCAAGGGAAAAACTAAAGAAAAAGTAGTGTTATTGAAGGCATGCTGCTGCGCTTTAGCTTCCAACTTATTTGAGTTTTAGAAGCTTACTCAATATTTTAGGAGAATTAAAGGAAAAGAATCAAATGCACCTGATCAGATGTTACATAGAATATCTTGTCAGTGGATCCTCAGATCTTTATTTCACTTATGGCTGTATAGATTATTGCTTTTGGGTGAAACTGATGATCAAAATGAATCTTTGAACCGCAGGTCAAAGCCTTGTAGAATGGGCTTGTAATGTGGGCTTGATACTGCATCTAAAAGGACCAGAGGCTCCAATCACCAGTGATTGGCCTAATACTGGTGTACTGAAAGGGAGGGAAAAATGACCAGGCAAGTCTTGGTTTGTGCAGCAAATGTTCAAGATTAAACCCTTTAAGGTATCGTTGATTAGTATTTTTCTTTTCAAGATAGTAAGGTGAGAGAAAGAGATTAATTCTCTAGCTATATCTAGAGTTTTTCTTTTTACTTCATGCTGGCTGTAACTTGAATTACAATTTGATTGGATGATTGATTTTTTTTATTCCTGTTATTGAGCTCTTTTTCTGTTTTTGATGGGATTGAGTCTTCTTCTTCTAAAAGAGACATTCTCAATACTTGCTCCCTCTGTACATCTGATGATTCAATAATAGAATTTAGGTACCAAAAATTGAAATGAAAAATGTAAGCCTAGCCAAGAATCTGCATGAGTCAAATAGAATCTCATAAGACAATTTAAGCTGTTCATGGTTATTTTCTTGGGACAAGGTTAATGTTAACTAGTTTCCTGAAGTTCCAGTATGCAGAGCCACAAGCATTAGTATGCTGGCAAGCCTGTTTTAATATGGAGATTCATATGCCTTGGGTTTAGCAAAAAGTTCATATTTCCTTTTTGCGACTCATTTAAGAATGAGTTTAGGACATTGATGGATGAAGTTCTTTCTGAAAATCTACTTGGTAATCTGTCTATAAATTAACTGCTTCAATGCCCATCTAGTACTTGTCTGGTGAATCAGAGCATTCACCTGTTCGTTATCTAATTAGAAAATTGAGAAAAAAAAAATTTTTCAACTATATTGAGGATAAATTATGTTTAATATTCAAAAACAAGAAAATACCTTCTGAAATACGGTTATATGAATGTCAGCAACCTTGGAATTGCGCCTGCTTTATAGAAGTTTGTAAGAAAATTTTGACATGTGACACATACAAGGCTTTGACTTTTGATAACAGTTTTAGTTTTAAACTGTTTTGAACAACGAATCATAATTTTTTCCACCTATATGCATATTACTGCAATTATTGAAGCCTCCAGCATAAATTTTGCAGTCTGAATGGCTGGTGTTGTGGTTTGTGAGTTGAAAGTGAGCAAATGGTTTTTACCAATTCAACAACATTAACAGTTTTTACCAATTCAACACCATTAACAAATTTATTTAGCATTCAATGAGTTGAGGGATTTCTATTTCATTGCACGTTTTGAACATTGATGCATTGATTTCACACATATAAGATTTATCAATCAAAGCCTCTTTTATGCAAGTTGGTGCAACATGAACATTACTTAAACATCTATTGGTTGAATCTATATATATATATATATATATATATAGATTTTATCTGGTTGGCCTTCTTATTGATTTCACACTAATGATGGATAACAACCGGCGAGTTATGCTGCTAATGCTTGTTCCTTGCCTCATTTTTCTACTTGAATCCAGGAAATTCTCGTATAATTTCTTATTTTACTAGGAATTATTAACAATGAAAAGTTATTTTTATTAAGCGGCAAGAGATTTTTAGGTTTTACTAAGTACATTTTCTTTTCAGACCGGTTTAAATAGACTTATCTATATCGTGTTTAGCTCTTTTTTTTTTCCTAATGGATTTGAGCCCAAGCAACAAAGAAAAGAGCATACTCTTTTTGCCTTTTGAGCCGACCATCCATCAGTACCAATGAATCTGGCTGGCTTCTGAACCAGAGATGGAACGTTCAAAACGGGGAAAGGCTAAAAACATGTGCGCTGAATCTGGCTAGACGGTGAGGATGGGGTTGGTGGGAGTGGTGGAATTGCAAAGTCTTGTGCGGTAGTCTAGCACGAAAGAATTTGTAACTCAACTTTTGAAACTCTGCATCAGACTCGTGGAAGTGGTCACCACCTTTCGGTTTGCTAACAAGACTTTGAACATGCCATAAGCTAGATTTGTCAGTTAATCTGATTATGGAATATTGACCATTTAACGTACAATCCAGAAGAGTTTTAGGTAAGTTTGCACTGATTACTAAGATCACTAAAAAAAATGAATTGCAGTCAATTGCTTTCAAGAAGTTTCAGGGAAAGTCAGAATTGGTTTTAGAAAAAAAAGCATAGAAACCCTGTGAAGTTATTGTGAAAAATTTTAGAACATTGTACATTAACATGCATGAATCGTAAATAATCTGTCGTCAAGCCTTTATCTTTGGCCCACAGCATAGGCTGATCGATGTTTCTGGCAAAGGGGATGAGAACAAACCGAAGGCATGTGTTTTCAAAGCAGAAACAGCCATGCCTTTCTTTCATAGGATAAGCTATGGAAACACTGGAAAAATTGGATCAGGACCCTATGGCAAAACACAATAAGTCCAACAACAAACAAAATGGAAACCTCAATGTGCAGTCTGATTACAAGTATGCTTGTTTGCCTTAATTATCTTTGGTGCTTGGGAGAGTACAAACTAGATCCCAGCGTTTTATACAAATCAGTGTCCGAATAGACAGCCCGAGACCTTGATGGCTTAACCTGACGTCTACGCCTTCGACCTTTTTGGCGCGGTACTCGGCTTTTCTCCATCTTTTCTTCCTTCTCTCCACCGTTTTTTTCAATTTTTATCTCGTCACATTGCTTTTCCTCTTTTTCTTCAATCTTCTGCACGATAGGCTCGTTATAGGCTTGAGTTGGAACTATGTATACAAAGGGTCCAGTTGGGATGTCAGTTAAGTCAAAGAGAGGCTCTAAGGCCTTGACCACATTGCTCATAGTTGGTCTAGATTTGGGGTGGCTGCTCAGACACTGATAAGCTAATGCAGCAGCCTTCCTAGCCCCCTCAGTTGAATACTGTCCTTCAAGTCTTGGGTCCATTATTCCATCAAGTTTGTAAGGATCCTTCAAAAGAGGCCGTGCCCATTGCACAAGGTTCTTCTCTCGACCAGGTCGGCTCTTGTCCACAGATCGCCTGCCTGTCAGCAGCTCTAAAAGTACTACTCCGAAGCTGAACACATCGCTCATAGTCGTCAAATGCCCTGGAAAATCACAAATCGCATTAATCCATGTCAAATATTATTAAATTAAAAATGATAACAGCAAAACTGAGATAAGAATTCTAGTACCAGTCGTTATGTATTCAGGAGCCGCGTAGCCTTCCGTGCCCATGACGCAAGTAGTAACATGAGTTTCTTCTCCCTCTGGACCGTCTGTCGCCAACCCAAAATCAGAGACCTTTGCGTTGTAAGCCTGACAATATAAAATAAACATAATTGATAATTCCTTTCAGTTTCTCTTCCGCCTTTACTGATGTAAGAAAATATCATGGACGCGATCAGTATGGACTGTTGGTAAAATATCAGATTTTAAGATATATTTGGTATATAAAATTATAATAAAATAAGATGATATTATGAATAAAATTTAAATTAAATAATATTATTTTATTTTATATTTGATATATGTAATGATTAAAATAAAAAAAATTTTAATTAAAATTATTTTTTTAAAAATTTATATAATTAAAATTATTGATATAATTTTTAAAAATATAATAAAAAATATAAATTTAATTATATACATTAAAAATAATTTTTTTCACTTTAAAAAAATTAAATCATCTTATATTAAAATAATGATAATCTTTTTTATAATCATATCATTTTTTTTAAATACAAATAAAATATAATACAGACTAATTATTATTCTATCTTATTTACCATCTTATGTGAAAAATATTATCTTAATTTCTATAGTCAAGATTTAAATACGACAATTACAAATAAAAAGAATAGTGATGGACAGTTAATATTCCTTTTTTAATATTATTAAGCGAGTGATATTTTACCAAGTCTAATAAGATGTTTGAAGTTTTGAAATCCCTGTATATGACTGGCTTCTCTTCTTCATGAAGGAAAGCTAGGCCTTTTGATGTTCCAACCGCAATTTTCAACCTTGTTAGCCAAGGCAATGGTGGACCATATCCTGCATTAAAGGCAAGAATTATATAATTTTTAGTCATGAGTTGAAGATTAAGATTATTCCCAAATGTTCAAATTGAAAGGGAAGAGCAAAACGAACTTTTAAACAGTTGGTCTTCTAAGTTGCCACGGGCCATGTATTCATACACCAGCAGCCTGTGCTCCTCCTCGTAGCAATATCCTACTAAGTTCACCAGGTGGGGGTGCTTTAATTGCCCCAGGAAAATAACTTCAGCCTATGGAAAATCAGAATTACCGATCATTTTACTATCTTCAACTCAACTTTATCAGGAACAGGATTGAAATGATAACATATAAATGCTTACCAGCCATTCCCTGTGCCCCTGAGTGCCATCCAAATCAAGGACCTTAACAGCAACAGCTTGAGCCTTCAGGTCAGGCCTGAGTTTGTCATCAATGAACCCCTTGTATACAGGTCCGAACCCACCCTCACCAAGATAATTACTCATGGAAAACTTGTGCGTTATCACTTCTAGCTCCTTGAGGGTAAAAATATGAACGCTTATAAGAGAATTTGACAGATCGCTTAGTGACAGTGGAGAACCATGGTGGCTAATATCAGAGAGTGATAGCCTTCGGCTAGGACTTTGTTTGGAAGCATGAACTTTAGGCCCTGAGGATGGATCCTTGGGTTTGAAGCAGTTGGGGAGGATATTTTTACATGACAAATACTTTTTGAGGGCCATATTTTATTGAACCTTTTGCGTTAGGCTCACAGTTTAAGCTCAAAGGTGGGTTTAAATAAGGCTGCCAACAATCAAGTCAATTGCCGTAAGAATACTGTATTCTTAGTTCTAGTATAACCAAAAATAAGTAAGGCCGAGCCGCGAGCAGGAAAGGAAACAGGAAGTAGAATGAAATCTGATTGGATTAAAAGACTTAAAAAGAAACATCTATGACCTGACTATAACCAATCACCTTCTTTTCCTTCTCTCCCAATTCTTGTTTATAGAAAAATTTTATAGCTCATGGATAGTGAAATTGCATTTAAATAATGAATTTTTTAAACCAGAAGTCTCTAAGACTGGCCATAACGCTGATTGACTTTGGGACAGTCTCAAGACTTGCTAACAGGTTTATCGGCAGAAAAAACCTCCGGATGGTTCATCTTAATTAAAAAAAAAAAAGAAAGTAAGGTAATTGGCTCTGTTTTTTCATTCAAATGCATAAATTTGGGCTTCTATGCAGTTTCATAGCTGGTTTCTTGGGGACTGTCTGAACCGGCTGATGATGAGAGAACACTTCTCGTAGTCGTTCGTATTATAAAATCTAGTACTATGTCTATGTGGCTGTTGGCTCTTATCTCCACTTTCATGTCTTTGAATTGTCATGTGTGGGATGAACAGGAAAAGAAAGGTGCCTTTTTCTAATAAGCCAAAAAAATCCATTCTCAAGCGGTCGTAAAGTTTGATGGTGGAGTGTTTGGCTCTTAAAATTTTCGCAACAAAAATATCCATTCCTTCACAACTGTTACGAGGTTACTGACAAGCTAGAAATATGCAAGCAGATTACCAGTTACCTAATTGACCTGGTTTATTTCATTTGCCTCATCTTACCATTGTTTTCATGCTTACAACCAAACCAAAGTTATATATATATATATTCTTGATCCCTACTAAAATATTATTAGAGAATTGAAATTGAAAAACAAACTGAAAAGAAAATATCAAAACTTTAGGTTTTTTCAGAGTTTTGAATACTAGTAACAAGCATATCAACATTATTGGTTATATTAATTGATATATCAAAATCATGGTAGACTTTCGTTTTCTGCAATTTAAAAATTATCAGACGATATTAATTTTTTAAGCAAACATGATAGCATAAGCAAGGTAATTTCTAAATCTAGACACATATATATGTGTCTTGATCAATTACCTAAACACTCAAAATTTTGTATGAAACTGTCAACAATCGCCTTGTAATATTGATCGTAAAACCCTCAAAATCCAACACATGCTCGAAGTAAATAACTACAAGCGTTTTCTAAACCAAGGTTGATGAGATTATTAGCTGGCTATAAATATTGAATTAACAAGAGAATCGGTTACCTTCACAAGAGGTTATTACACAATAGCAATCCATAACGAGGGCATAAACTAAGGTATTGTAACAGGTGCTTAAGATTCAATCGTTTTTGTGACACAAACATCGAGCATGTAACTCAATTTTTATGAAATTATATTTTTTTTTATAATAACTTATTTTAGTAGTAACTTTTTCTTCTATAAATGAATGGTCTTTTAATAATTTCATAAGTTTTTTATGCAAAAAATCTGTCACTACAATAATTGTATAACATATTACTTATGTCAATACAAATCATGAAGAACATTAACGACAAATCCCTCGCTTTCAAGAGCTGAGACTGCATTTATTGGCTATAATTAAGCCGATCAACTTCAAAAATTCTGGCTATAACACAATGGTCAGGTCCCCACCCCCCCTTCAATTTCTGCTTTCTCCATTTTTTGATTTGCAAATTGCTGATAATTCTTCTAGATTTTTAATTGGTCAGGTTATAGATGATTTTTTTTAAAGTCCCCACCATTCAACAAGTCATCGATGTACGGCTAATATATTTCAATTCATGAATGACTTGACAATACAAAATCTAGATGGTCATCACCAACAGTTTCCTCTGTATTGAGGGGAAGTCTTACAACTCTTTGTTTTTTTTTTTTTTTTTTGGGTAATTTTTGGTTAAATGAATTGGCACAACTATATGTATATAAATTCAATCCAATTACTTTTCCACAAGGGAAGACGATAACACTAAGGATGAAATGACCATTGACTGCTCATTTGGGTCTCTTTAGCAACACAAGTACATTTACTTTTTATCTAATCCTACTTTTCATGCCTTTTCATCAAAATCTTAAATGGTAAGTATGGTTCCATATACAATTTTTAGATTCTCATAAATTTATATTTTTTACGAATCTTTAAAATTTTCTTTTAAATTAAAAAAAAAAGTCTGGTCCGAGACAGATATTTATTATTAAATTAATATTCAAATTCGGTACTTTTAAAATTAAAATTTAATTGATATTGTTAATTACTTTGACCTAATTTGTTGCACAATGTATAAGTAAATATTGCTATTCTTAACAGAATTAAAGTGAAAATTCCAAATTATTAATTCTAATTTCTAACCTAACTTCTAATAATGACTTTGGTATTAACAATAGCCCCAACTTTAAACGTCATCATAGATTTTGAAAGTAGCATCAAAATGACTGCAATCCAACAAAGCAAATTTTCCAATTCTTGATATAATTGTTTGGAGTTTGTACTTTTTTTCTCTGAATTTTCCACAAGATAATCTAGTCTGGTCAATGAATAAATCATTAAACCTTTAATGTTAATAAATTTTTTATAAAACCCTTTTGAATCTTACTCTTCGCAACCAAGTCGTTAATGGTCATTATATTTTACTACATAAATTCTTGGACTACTGATATAATTTGAAGTAATTTTTTCTTTATCTATTACATCTTTTTAAAAATTCAAACTTAAAATATTAAATTATACATATATATATTTTATTTTAGTGGTAATACAAAGCGTCAAAATATTTATCGGTCAACTTATATATATATGTATAATTTATTAATAAAATATTAAATTTTTATTTCAATAATTAATATTTAATCCTTGCTAATTTCAAGAAAAAGAAAAACAAATGCATACTTGAGGAATAGAGGAGAGCCAAAATTGAAAAAAAAAAAAAAAAAAAGACATTCTATTTTATATGTGGTCCAAAAAAAAAAAAAAAGGTAATTAAGCAAGTCGTAAATGGATTCCAACCTTTCGGTATGATAAGGTCATATTTTTAAAAAAAAATTAGAGATATGATCGAAAACAAGTCAGATATTTTTAAAATGTTGAGGTTAGGTCGGGCGTGTTTTGAGGTATTGTACCCTAGCCTGCCGTGATATATAAATATATATATATATATATAAATATAAAATTATTTAATATTTTATAAATAATATAATTAAATTAAATACGAATTATATATATTTATATATATATTGAATCAAAATTAATTATAAAAAATAATAATTCGATATCAAATTAAAATCAAATAAAATATTTTTAAAATGGAATCAAAATCGAGATGAGCAAAAATCCAAATAGAGATGGATTTTCATCCATCTCCCGTTGTCATCTCAAGGATAGAGTAGTAGACAGAAATTGGAGACAACCAAAAATTTGCAATGAAATTAAAAAATTATTGGTTGACGGAGTATTTATCAATGTCACAACGAGTCATTCACGCTGATGGGCTGTACCAGTCGCCTTGTTTTGCCTAACGCTTTTAAGCCACAAATTCTTGGACTCGGATCAATAAGACAGGCAGCTTTCTAAACGTGTATCATATGCCAGTCGATCAAATTCAATTAATATTTTTGATATTAGAATTCCATTTAATACGGTCAGACTCAGTTATTGTTTTTAATTTTAATATTTTAGTATTTTAAATATATTAATAAGTTTTGTAATGATGCATAAGAACTTTGATCCATTCTCTACCATGAATTTCTTTTAAACTATTCGTATTATAATACTTAGAAAAATAAACATTGAAAAGCAATTGCTGTATCCTGGTCTAATTCCCATTAAAACGATTTTTTTTTATAATTTTTTTTTCCAATATACCAACATTTTTAATTTAAGGACATTTCACACGTGACAAAAGAAGAGGAAAGTAGATTTATCGTAATATTTTAATTTAGGGACATTATTAATAATATTTTAATTTTTAGTTTTTTTTTGTTTAATTATTTTTTTCTAAGAAAGTATAGTGAATATTGAATAATATGAAAATAAAGTTAAAATGAATAAATAGCTAAAAACATTAATACATTCATAACCAAACTAAAATGCAATTAATCCAAAGAGAAACAACCGGTACACGATTAATATTATCCTTTTTCATTATAATTTTATAAATCACAAACTTTATTTTATATGCTATTAAGATTTTTAAATTTCACAATCAAAATTAAAAAATAAATACATGTTCCATTAAAATATATAATATTTAAGTAAAATTTTAACTAAATAATCTATTATTTAATGAATTATTTAAAAATCATTTGACAACCATTTAATTCTATCATGAAATTTAAAAACTTCACCATTAATATTAAATAATAGTCCTTAGTGTTGAAGAATAAGAGATTTAATTCCATCATTTCATAATAGAACTTAATCACTGATTATTGAAAATAAATATTGCATAGTAGCAATGAATAAAAGAAATGGCTTGATGCTTATGGTCATTTTCTTTTTTCTTTTTTCTTTTTTTTTTTTGGGTAATAATCCAGTCACATACACAATTGAAAATATAAAATGAACCAAGAAAATTGTATTAAAAAATAGAAACTATGAACAGATCTCACAAAAACTTTAATCTTACTCAGCATGTTGAAGCTGAAGGAATTTAACCAAACTTCATGATTTCAAAGAAAGCTTGCTTCCGAAAATATACAACTGTAGAATCCATAAGAAAATGGAATATATCAGCCACTTATTGCCAACACAAAACAGAGCTATAATCTCAACAACTTAACCAGGACTGGGGTTCAAATATACCTCCTTGTCTGTGGAATAGGGCACACAAATGATATTTACATGAAGAAACCTGCAATATTTAACTTAATATAAGCAAATGTGAGAGAATTTATCTGAAAGAGGAAAACGACACAATTGCAGGATGTTAGGAGGAACCTTGGATGAAAAAAAAGGGGTTCGACACAAAACTGAAAAAGTATTAGAGTATCAAAGACAAATAATCGTTTTCCCATCTTAATGCTGCTATCTGAATACAAGGCTTCCATTCTGTTGGAGACGCAAGTCTTCAATAAGTTTCTGGTAAAATGATCTCAACGCCTTGATGTCACTACCCTGCAATTCAAAACCATCAAAGCATAGAGAAAACTTAAGAGCAGCAGCAGCAGCAATATTTGTGGAATTTAAGCTTATAATACCAACTAGGTATTCTTTAAGTGCCAACAATTAGGGATAATCAAGCCTAGGGCCAGAAAAGCAAGCTCAAAACACAGCAACCTACGTCTCATGAATGCAAGTTTAGATTTTAATTAGTACAATAAGTGTAACTTTGTCCTAGATGACTTAAGTGGCAAGTGTTTCCATCTTCGAGATCTTGGATTAGAGTTAACATTCAACGTTTACTTTTATGATTTTATAGATCTTAGTAGCCATACCAATATCTAAGGTACAAACCTAGTTGGTAACACAGTTAAGAGAAAAGTAACTGATTAAAGTAATTTTCAGAATGGAAAGGTTATCAGAAACCCGGTTTAGGTCACAGTTTGAGGCTGTTCTAGTGCAGGTTCCAACCTGTTGTCACTGTCAGTTTCATTGTATCATCCAACAATGAATTAAATACAACATAAAATAAAAGATAAGCTGATTAAAAATCAAAGAATATACGTAGGAGCTGTAAGTAGTAATAAACCAGGGAAACAATATGAATGGAAATACAATATAAATAGATTGTAAAGAATAGTACCTTCAACTTTTGACAATACTGCTCTGCCAGATTTCGAGGGCAGTGTGCAGATGGAAATCCTTTCGATACAAGATGAACAAGAAAATCGTCCCCAAACTTCTCATACATCACCTTCTGAGCCAACACAATTTCTCCAAATAAAACAAGCTGAAAACAGAGTAGAAGTAACAAGAGCAAAGACGAAGAAATGAACATCAATCATCAGCATATCCGTACATGTAAAGCAACATTGTCAATCAAGCAAAGCAAATAACAGTCTTCACAGGCAATGTCATATAAGGATTTTTCAGCCCACAGAACAGGAAATACAAGTTTCTTCTATTGTTGGTTCACTGCACACCAAACTCTGACTCGGCTTTCACTATTTCAAGTCACATGCACATTAAAACATTCAATCAAGGGATAAGTTCATGGCTACCTGAGAAAACATGTGGATGCAAAGATGCAATGCACCAGCGTAAAAAGCTTTTTCTGTAATAAAGAAAAACCCTTAGACCATTTTAAACTATCATGCCGGAATCCTTTTCTGAAATATTTATTCAGATCTCCTTGAGATAACAACAATGCACAAAACTTATGCAAAGTAATGAATATCGTCTTACACAGGCAATGAATCCATCTTTTTTAGAAAAGAAGAATCAATATAATTACTATCTTGCTAGTTAAAAAAAACATAACTAAATTGTTATTTCCCTTTCTTTTTCTTTGGGCGTAAGCAATTCTACAAGAATATAATACATAATGCCAGCTTCTGCAGCACATAGACAAAATAAATTAATAAAGGTTATTACTGTAAGTCTAACAACGATATCATGCATGATTATCAACAACTGTAAAACTGAGATAAAATAAATGAATGAAAAAAGTTATTCTTACAGTATTTGCATCACCAAACTCGAAGGATTTGTCAAGCACACTGTGCAAACAACAGTTTGTCGCAAAGGTCTCTATCATAAAACTTTGGAAACCAGGTACCTAAAAATGTTTAGCCCCTTAGAGCCATAAACATAATTAAATCCAAACAACAAAGCTAAGCATGAAATTTAAAAAGGGAAACAAACCTTTTCTTCACCATAAGGCCTGGCACACCAGTCTTTAATTAATCTAATAAATATCTGTACACAAGCCTATCTCATAGAAGGCAAAAACAGAAAGTTAGATCCAATTTCTGAACATACTAGAATTCTAAAATGTCCAATCCTTTAGGTAATTAATAAAACAACAAAGCTATTAACTCACCTTTCTTGTAATAATATCTTTATGATGGCAAGATGTATGTAAAAGCAACTGCATAATTGCAGTCAAGAAGTCCCGGCTTCTGGGGGAAAGGAAAACAGAAGACAGATCATGCGTAGTTATCACATGAAGAAAAGTAAATAATGTCTTTTGAAGTTCTTGTACTTCGCGAATTTCCTACAACAAGAAGAAGTTTCAATGAACACAGAGGAAGAATTGCATTAGTGGCATAAGCTTGCAGATTCTCATAAGAGGTGCTAATGCAGTGTTTCACAGTTGAACTGGAGGAAAAAGACTAATTTACTAATTGAATAGAGAACTTATTAACTAAGTTCGGACAACCAACATAGTTGCTGGGAAATATCATGAGAGAAAATGAGCTGAAATCAAATCATAAGGCAATACAATGAATGCAATAGAAAATACTAGAGATAAAACTCTAAACAAGAATATATCTTAATTTCACTCTACGAAGAGAAGTTAGACTTGAGCCAAGGACCCAACAAATTAATGAAAGTTCATAAATGCCCACGACTAAAGATTATCTACCTCAGTATTGGCTTCAGGTCCTGAAGAATCAACAATACTTTGGATGGCACTCAATACCCTACCAGCAATAGCAGGAAATACTTCTTCCAATATGTCATGGACCAAGGTGCTGAATTTGCATATAAGTTGATTGAGCAATAAGAGGAAACCAACCATTTCTTTTGGCTACAAAAGGACATAATCCAGAATCAAATATATATGCAACTAAAATATATCAATCTAAACTCCTTTTGAAAAGTAACTCCAACTTATATCACATTTCATATTGGTTTAACTAAATAAATAATTAATTAACAACTTGAACTCAGCATCAGGAACAATATTATTTGACAAAAGAAAATCCAGCCATGCAGCTAATAATGCAGATGCCAAACGCCCATTTGAGATTTTGTTTGATTAATAATTAAAAGATAATAACTTGAGGATTGTTCTTTAATTACATGCTTGTTTTTGTTTTGAAAAGAGAAAAGAGAGAAAAGAACATGAGAAATTATCAAATACACTGAAAATGGAGATTTTAGACTCGACAAGCAGGGTAAGAAGGGTGATACATGCCCCTTAGAATATATTTTAAAAAATAAAAAAAATTAAAAATGGAATATGTGTCAATTTCTTAACACCACTTGTGGAACTAAAAATTTACAAAGACAGTATAAATACTAACTCAGAATATTAAAGAAGGCTAAATTTTAACTGTTTTCTACCTCACTTTCTGCAAGTAATTGCTCCAATGCCTTTGGAAGGTAAGGAAACACAGATGCTCCTAAGGTGTCCACCATACGGTGTATGAACGATAAAACCTAAATACCAAAAAGATTAGCATTGAGCAATGTGTTAGAACAAAACCAAATAAGCAAATATGTCCAATATTCAGCATTGAACACTTACCTTCGTCCGCAAAGGCTCTACCTTTGGGAATACAACAAGGATTTGGAGAAGAACATCCAATGTCTGGATCACAAAGAGATTAAGCCAAATTTAATAAATAATAAGAGATAAAAAGAGAAAAAACAATGGCATGGTTTCCTTCTCGCACATCCATATATTTAATTTAAAACAAAGAAACAAAAAGATCCATATGAACTACTGGAGGCGGTGATAATGATGGAACTTTCTCAACCGTGAGCGCAAGAAGAGGTGCAGTTAAAGTACAAATAAAATCATCCATCTTAAAATAACCTGCTTAAACATGTGACCAATTGCAGGGCGACTTGCAGTTACAAGGCGCTCACTGAAACCCTGCATTAGAAATAAACTTATGAAGATAAACTCCATGCAGGATCAAGACTCAAATTAAGTATTAACAATTAAAAGAAAGCTTAAAGCTTTAACAGCATGTGAGACATGTTTCTATGTAGCCCAACAAAGAGGGATTTGAGAAACAAAATCTCAAAGAGAACTAGAGTTTCATATATTTCCTAACAGAAGCATCCCAATTCCCAAACAAATTAAAACAACTAGGAAAATAAGGATCTTTGCATCACAAGTATGAACTATATGCTATAGTAAATGGTTATACCATCATGGATTGGATATAAAATGAAACACAACAATTTTAAGGGAAAACTTTCTAACCCAGTATCATAATATTAGAAGATCTTAGGATGGTAATAAAACAATAGGCAACTGAAGATTTTTTATGAAAGGCAACAATATTTAGGGAAAAACTTTTCACCAAGGAGCATATTAGATGGTCAAAGGATAGAAGAGTAACCTTGCTCAGAGCATTAATTGCCACAATTATTTGCTGGATATTAGCAATTTTTAGTGGAGAATCTTCTGGATTCAACCGTTTTGCATTCATCAGCATTGCCTCAACCTGTGAAATAAACCATATAAGTAAAATGCTGCAGGACATATGTATCAAACATCAATTTGCTCATAAATTGGTCACATGAAACATAGAAGACTCAAAAACAATAAAATATATCAGACTACAAGTTGAAACCTGTTGACAAAGAGGAGTGAGCAATGAAGAGAGATAATCAGATTGCTTTTCCAGCGGCACATCTTCCATTCCAATCAAAAGGCCAATTGCCTGTGAAAACTCTCAGAAAAAGAAAAGCAAAGACAACAAATAAAACTCATCACTTGCAAACAAGGAGGGATATTTATGAACATCCATCCATGTGCACGTTAAGAGAAGAAATACATGTGTAAACATGCCAAAACACGAAAAGTGGGAACTGGGAAGAAATATAAGAATGAGATAAATACCTCAAAAATGTAAGCACCATCTTCAGATCCTGCAGGTTCCTTTGATGTTAAATTCATACTTGTAAATCGAGCAACTATATCTTGCAGGCTCTGACCATCAACAAAAGAATTCAGTAGACAATTTTCGAAAGGAGGTGGCACATAAACATTCACAAACATATACTAGAAGAACAATTAAATATGGTAACCTAAATCGCAATGAGAGACGGATAATATGATACCTGCAAAATTGTCTCTATGAATGGCACAAGCTTTGATTTCAGTAATTTTACAACCCTCATGAACAGATAGCTTGCCCTGCGACTCACATAGATGTTTGGATGGTGTATGCCTCTTTCATCAAGAAAGGCAGCCAAAACCAAAGGAATATATTGTGTATTCTCCTGGACAAATTTCATATACCTTGTTATTGTCTCCAAGTAAATAAGGGCAACTAGCCTATTGGAATGGCAAGGAAACCTTGTTGATAAAAGATTTGTCACCAGTTCACTCAACAGCCCAGTTCCCACCCTCATTGCCTCATCAGTCATGGACTCCCCAAGTGCATACAAAAGGGAAAGGGCAGCTTCTACCTCTTCCACATTCCTGTCTGACGAAGATGCAATAGCACTAGCAAATGAATTTCTGATAAAGATCTGAGTGACTTCAGGTGCTACTCGACCCACATTTCGAAGCAACACAAATAAATCCTTTCTAGATTCCACCATCCTATCTTCTTCTTCCATCCCAATCTTATCCAATATATCAAGATTATTGCGATACATGGGATCATAACGAATCTGTGTACGAATCACTTCCAGGATCTGACTTATGTGAAGCATTTGTTTCTCTTTCAAAGGAGAAAGGGTTTTCATGGTGGCAACATAACCTGAAAGAAATTGAACTATACTAAATGCTGCATCCATCTCGCAATTTTGCATTACATAGAAAACTGTTGGCAAAACTTCATCTAAAAGCTCCATGGAAACCACCTTAGCATCTTCTGAGTTGACCCGCTTGGAACACTCTAAAATCTCCAGTGCATACCCTGTAACTAAGGCTGCTACACTCGAAACCAACTCAGAATCATTATCATCAGATATCAAACCAAAAACTCGAGTCATTTCAAGCCTCTTCAAAAGAGATAATTTTGCATATGCATCCATTCGCTTAGAAACCACTGCGAAAACACATCCAGCAGCAGCAGCACGAAGTTGTTCCGAGATACCATCAACCAAAATCAACTCAAACAGTAGAGGAATAAATGCATCATTCACGATCAACCCAATGTCAATCCAGGAAATATACCTGCTCATACAATCAAAAACAGTAGTACAAATTTCAGGGTCGGAATTCCTATACGTAGACACAATGTCATACCATGCTCTGACAATCTGAGGCACACACTGCTGCCTCATTGCATCCTTAACCCTTCCTGCAACTGCCAACTCTTCAGGTGTCCGCGGATAATCCATACTAACCAACTCATCATCTAATGCATTCAAAAGCCGAGAAAAAATATCTATCACCACAGTCCCTTTACTCAAATGAGGCAGGAAATCAACAAAAACTGATGACCAAATCAAAGGGTACTCAAAGTAAATCAGAGTAACCAAAACCTGAGCAAGCTTATTCTTTATAAATGCAGGACTTTCCCATATAGTGCAGATCTTATCATCGATACTTTCCAAACAAGCCATTGAAAAAACTGACTTTCTAATAAAATTCTTCTCTTCCAAGTTCATGGACCCATATTTTACCCTAAGAACCTCATGTAAAGTTTGTAAACACCAAAATTGAACCTGAACAAGCTTGCAAAAACACAACTTCTCAATACAAAGGCGACATACTGATGGGGTTTCTTTAATTTGCTGACAAAAGTTCACTGCTTGTGATTTTAACTCTGAATCTATGGCACCTGATTCATCAAAGCTAATCAGTATTGCCTTTTCAACATCATCCATACTGATTTTACCTTGTGTTTTTTCTTGTATAGATGAATTCCCAAACCCAATTTGGAACTTTATTTGATTTTATTTCAGGTTTTTGAAGAGATCTTGGAATATATCAGAAAAAGAAAAAAGGGATTTTGAGATATGGGTATTGAGAGCTTACCTTAAAAGTGAAGAAATCAAATAAAAAGTAAAGCTTTTATATGATAAATAATGTAAACTAAAGGTTTAAGGCTAGGGTTTTTCTTTCATTCTGTGCTGAAAGAGAGAAAAGTGAGTCAGAAAGAGAAGAAAACCCTACGGCGTGTTTGGATTGACAGTTTTGATTTATACTTGTTTTTAGTTTCTCAGGGAAAATGTGTGAAAAATAAGTGATTTATTTGGGTTATGGCGGTTTTGTAGGGATGATTAATTGTCTATTTTAACCTTGGTGGTGAACCGACTTTGACCTCGTCTCAATCATCTTTGTCAATTTGCTTGAATCATCTTGCAAAGGTGGAGGGTATTTTGGGATCTGTGCTTTTTTTTGGTCATTATACAAGATCTGTTCAGTCTGCGGAAAGGTTACAGCCCAAAACTCAAAGCCCATGGTTTCAAATAAGATTTTTTTTTGCCAATTTCCAGCATTAGTTTAAGAATTTCAATTTATGGATAATATATATAAATGAATTAAATAGAAATGTTGATGAGATTTTAATCATCTTTGTCAATTTCCTTGAATCATCTTGTAGAAGTGGAGAGTATTTTGGGATCTGTGCTTTTTTTGGTCATTATAGAATATGCGTTCAGTCTGCGGAAAGGTGACACAGCCCAAAACTCAAAGCCCATGCTTTCAAATAAGAGTTTTTTTTGCCAATTTCCAGTAATAGTTTAAGAATTTCAATTTATGGATAATATATATAAATGAATTAAATAGATAACAATGGTTAGATTGAGATTTTTAATCAATTTTAGATATTTACACATAAAAAATTTTTTATAAAATTAATTCTTTTTGAGTGAATGATTTGGATTTTTAACTAATATAAGAAAATTATTTTCTCTTATATTAATTCAAGAGTAAAATATAAATCAATCAAATATTAATTTAGCATCAGGAATTTTGGATTTTTAACTATAAATCTTATATAAGAATTTAAAGAGATAAAACAAAATTATTTTCTTTTATATACTAATTCAATAGTTATATATAAGTCAATAAGATATTATTTTATTAGGCAATAAAAAAAACTTAAAATCTTAAAGTTATAGATTCAAGTTTTAATTGTATGCGTTTGGTTATTTAATTTTTTTCTAATGTATTAGGTTTTTGGATTGTCGTTATCGTGATGCATGTGCAATGCACGAAATAATTTTATTTATTTCATATATATATGTTAGTAATTATTTAAAATTATATTTAAATTTTTTAAATTTATAACATATAAAAATTTTATTTTTGACTAACTTGTCAAAAAAATCTTTTAAAAAGCATGTTTTCATTTTGCACCATCTTTATTTGTAATAATATTTCTAACTTTAAGTCTTATATCAAATAAAAATAAATTATATATCTTTCTTAAAAGAATGAAAACATATATTATCAAATAATTAATTAAATAATAAAAAAAGTATAGTCATTCTTTCACTTTTGTAATATTATTCAAATTATTGTACAAAATATGAAAAAATATAAGGAGATGTGTGAAAAAAAATAAATTGAAAAAATATTGTTTTTCATAAAAACAAGTTCGCACTAGTAATAGAATACACTTTTAAAAAAGAAATATGCAAATTGAATAAATAAATTATAATAACAATAGAATTTCAAAACGTTACAAATCCAAAACAAAAAATAATGTAACACATCATATTCATAGTTTTTAATTTGTATAATAACTCTTAGATGACATTTAGGATTGAATAAATAATTTTAAAGTTATATAAAAAGGGGTAAAAATAAAAATAAAAAAAAAACCTTTTTACCTATTTTTTAAGTATAAAATTAATAGTTAGTGTTAAGATGGATATAGTTTTTATTATTTATAAATTTAATATAAAAAACTATTTGAGTTTTCAATATTTACATAATTTTTGAACATATAATTTTGTTTGATACAAATTAAGATAAAAGAATATAGTGAATTTTTGAAAGATTTTGATAAACTTAATATTTATAATTTTAAAACATGTTGAAACTTTTTTCATAATTAAATAATTATAAAATAAAGTTATTTAGTAAAAACTTAAAATTATTCAAAAAATATTTCATATTTTGATATTTTTACTTTAAAAAATATATCTCTAAATTAATTTAATTTACAATTATAATTTAAGTAATTTTGATATTTGAATAAATTCAATGAATACTCTTTTAAAACTACTATCTCACATGTTATTTAAAAAAATTATCCACATAAATGCTTATCTAGCAAAGTTTATATATATTGTAATATAATAATATATAATATATGATTATTGAGTGATTATAACTTAAATTATATGAGTTTTGAGTAATATATTACTTTCATTCATAATTTTTAAAATTATTTTTTTGTTTACAACTTTCAAAAAATATATTTTAAATTCATTAATTTTATCGATCATTTATTAAAAATTTAACAAAATAAATTATGTAAACGTTATAGAATGCTTACATGACATAAATTTCTAATCTAAAAAACAAAAAGATTTAGATTATAATTTAACTTCATATAGGCATTCATGTTGGTGTAACTTACTTTGTTAATTTTTTAATAAATGATTTATAAAATTGATGAATTTAAAAATTTTCAAAATTAAAAAAAAAAAAACAAAAGGATTCATTTTTTTTGCTATATGGAAATTAGTGGTATCTACTCAACATTAAGATGTTTGGTTCGAAAAATTTTAAAATTTTTTTTTTAATTTTATTTGTGGGAATATCTTTTTCATGTTTGATTTACGAAAATCTCATTTTTAAAAGTAATTTTAAATTCTTGACAGTATCCATATATTTCAAAATCAAATTTTCACCTCTCTTTATAATTTTTTAAAATTTTAGGAGAAAATTTAAAATTTTCTCACATTTAATCTCAATTAAAATAAAATAAAATAAATATTTTTATATCAACCATGTTTAGGATTTGAGAAATTTAATAATTGATATAATTAAAAAATATATTTATAATACTTAAAAATGTCAAAAATATATATTTATTAATTTAAAAACATAATTGAGAATTTATCAAAAATTATATTTTTATTCAAAATGTAATAGATAACAAATAAAAAATTTATATTTTAAAAATTATTTTAATTACTTTTTTATATTAAAAACGTAATCTTTAAATCACAAGATATAAAAAAATAATATTAAATAAATTATAAATTTTATATTTTTACTATAAAAGATTATTAAAAAACTAATAAAAATAATGTTTCTTGCTTTCAAAACGTCGTCTTTGCAGCCTATCCACGGCATGCTCAAAGAAAGACTTCCTCCATGGCATAGCTCAGTCATTCAATCATGGTAGGGTCAGTCAGACAGGATTCTTCTCCTAAGCGCGGGTGTAGCTCCCCATGGTGTCTTTCTTCTAGCTCTGATTAGTTTCGCGCCAGCCCTTTTCATTTCTTCGGGGGCCCACCATCATAAGCTTTCTTCCCAGGCCAGTGCCTTTCTCTTCGATTATCGAATGAGTGCTAATGACTGCATTTCTAATTTAACAACGTAATTTATTATATTATTTTAATTAAAATTTATATTTATGTTTTTAAAAATATTATCTTTGTAAAATATAATTTTTTAAAACATCAATTAAAGATTATATTTTTAATTTGAAAAATGTAGTTTTTAATTTTTTAATTAAATTTTACATTTATAATTTAAAAAATGTAATTTTATAAGCATCAATTAAAGATTATGTTTTTAATTTAAAAAACGTAATGTTTGGTAAATTTTTTTAACTATAAATTATATTTATAATTTCAGAAACATAATTTTTATAAAAAAATTTTTTATAGATATAAAATAAAAATTATGTTTTTCATTTGGAAAAAAAAAAAATCACGTATTACTCACATGTAATAAAATTTATTATAATAAAAAAATTTATTACATAATTTAATTTTCTTTCAAACAAAATATAAGAATCTAACATTCTCATAACATAAAAAATTATCTATTACTAAAAATTCTTATTTATTTAGATATCACTTTTTTTTAAAATCTAAAATTTCACAAATTAAATATCTCTTTAAGTAGTAAATATGTCCTGATTTAACGATAATTGATGAAAAAGATTTAGAACATTTTTAAAAGGCATTGATTCAAAATTTGAACTTTAAAAACCGTAAATAAAATTAAATAATTATACAAATATCATAGGTATTTAGTACAATTTACTCTATAATTCAAAGTCAGGCCTCATAAATTTTGTATATAAAAATTTTAAGTATCCTTTTGGATTTTATTAGTGACGTTATTTTTCTTTCAATGTCAGCAATATACTATTTTGGCATATGAATTTCATGAATTTGCAAAGCAAGTCGATGCTTTCAATTATAATAAATAAATAATAACAAAAAATCATTAATTCACCTTGACTTAAAAGAGTTGGGAATTTAATTCAATTAGTAAGTTCATAATAATATGGGGTTTAATTCAATTAGTAAGTTCATTCATTTTGACTTAGAAAGTTTGGTTTGAAAAAAAATGTATTTAAAAAATATCGTACAAAAATAATTGTGTTAAAATTTTGATTTGAAAATTTTTGGTCTTAGATATTGCAATATAACGGAACAAGAAATTAAAATATTTAAAAGCATAATATTAAAAAAAATAATAAATAATAATTTTCTTTTATGTTTATTTATGGACAAAGTAATATAAATTACTATTACATTTATTTGTTTTTCTTATATTATATAACTACAATATAAATTTAAAAAATGCTTCTAGCTACAAGATAAATAGTTATTATTCTCACTATATTTTTATTTTAAATTTAATCTCTTACTAAATCTAAAGATGATAATATCATTTAGGTTTCATATCTTAGAAAAAATATTTAAAATAAAAACAATATTATGCATCTCAAAAACGGTAATTAAGTAATTTAAAGGAAGAGACTGCAGGGCATCTGATCTATTTTCTTGGTGAATTTGAATTTTTGGACGTAAAAGCAATTATTTTTATATTTTATTTAAAATGTAAGGAAAAAATGTGTATATAGTTATAATTATTACATTTTAATTAATTAATTATAATTTAAAATTATACAAAATTTTATGAAATTTATATTTATAACTGATTATTTTATAAATTTTTAATTAAATCATAAATTTATAAATAAAAAATTTAATTTTATTACTCATACAATGCATGAATTATCTTTTATTATTTAAATATGTGTAAACATATAAATTAATACTATTTAATCACTTATATGTTCAAGATATATGCAAAATATGTAATATAATTAAGATATCAAATCATCATAAAATTAAAATTTTTCATTAAAAGTTTAACAAATTTCAAAAATATGAAAATTAATATTTGAAGAAGAATAAAATATTCAAAATATATTATAAATAATAATATTAAGTATACCAACAAAACATTAAAATAAAAATTAAAAGTTTTATCACTTCAAATTAATTTTCTTCAATATACACCATTTTCATCTCGTGCAATTATTTTTAAGTACCTACTTATTTATATAATTTTAAAATAAATTTTATTTATTTAAAAAAATAATAATTTTAAATGTTTAAATAATGTACTAAAAGCTTACTTTATTTCAAACCTACAATAATAACATCTCACAGCAAATGTGTAATAATTCATTTCTAAAGCCAAATCACTAATCTTTTATTTCCAAATAATGCAATTAAATTGTTTTTTTAGAATAAAAAATGTAGTTAAATGTTAATTTACATGTTTGTTGATAACATATCTCATGCAAATTACTTTACATATGCATTTATCCTCTATTAGCACCCATACTTAAAAACAAAGAGTTATATATATTTCGAAATAGAAAGATGCAAGTAAGTATTAAAACAAAGTAATAAAACATCTACCTGTCAACCATTTTTTGTATGAGATCGATGCATGTAAAATAGTGACGTAGTATTATTGCACATGATACTTAGGGTGGGTTAGGGCTGTAAACGAGCCGAGCCGAGCCGAGTAGTGAGAGGCTCGAGCTCGAGCTCGACTCACAACTCGGGGCTCGATACTCGGCTCGAGCTCGATCGAGTTTTATTTTTCAAGCTCGAGCTCGATTCGTGATCGAATTCGAGCTACTCGAGCTCGCTCGATTAAGCTCGATTAATATGTAAAAATAAGCTCGATTCGTATACTCGACAAAAATTCGATTATTCATGCTTGAACTCGAACTCGAACTCGGACTCGAAATATTTTATTAATTAAAATAATAAAAATATATTTAAATATAAAAGCTCGATTAGGCTCGCGAGCTACTCGAGTCAGATATAATAATACTCGAATTCGGCTCGATCGATAAATCGAGCTACTCGAGCTCGAGCTCGACTCGACAATAATCGAACCGAATTCGAGTTTTTTTCGAATCGAACCCGAGTAGCTTGCGAGTACTAATGTATCATTTACACCCCTAGGGTGGGTAACCCAACCCGTCCCTGATGGGTTTTGACCCGACCCGATCTTAGAGGATTGATTTTTTTTTTTTAAATCGAGTTTTGAGTCGAGTAACCTAAGGAAATGTCAGGTTCATCAAGTTCGGGTTTTAGACAAACCCTATTCGATCTGACCCGATATTATATAAAAATAAATTTTAAATTAATTATTTGTTTATATATATTTATATAATTATATATTTAAATATTTTTATATTTAAAAATAATATTTTATTAATTTCGGATCAAGTTGAGTCGGTACGATTTATATAATATAAGATCGAATTCGAATATGACGAGTATAAAATCGAGTCGAATTCGGGACGAATAAAAATCCTTCTCGACCCGATCCATTGTCATCCCTAATGATACTACCACTCGAGGCCTACAAGTAAATTTGTCGATCACGACTTATAGTAGTATTATGAAACATAAAATCTGTTTTAAAAATTAAAGTGATTACCAAAAAAGCAAATTTAATGTAAATATTTATAAGTTAGAGATATGAAACATGTTACCAACACTTATAAAATAAAAGAATAAATGCTTTTGTAAATTGTAACTTTATACTTAAAATAATGAAGAAGCTTGAATAAAGGTAGAGAAAAAACGCATAGAAATATAATTGGTTTTAAGAGTTTCTTCAAGTTATTAGTTCTAATATGTGATATTTGATCATTTTGAATTTAAAAATAATAAAATAATCTAGGATTATTATGAAATCTCCAAAAATAAAAACTACATTTGAGAAATTGAAAATTAAAAGATACATATTTAAATTATAAAAAAAAATATTTTTTGAAATAATCAAGAAATTCATTTTAAAGATAATATATCAGTACATTTTAATTTTTTAGATTTTAAAGGATATATAAATCTAGATTATTAATAAATCCATTTTAAAAATAATATATTTTGCATTTGAGATTTATTTTTCTCTTTAAAAAAATTTACTTGGGTGTTTTAAAGTTTTAATTTTTTATTTATTTTGTTAATGTTTCTTGTTTTTATTTCATTAGGAAATTTGGGATTTGGGTGGATATATGTAATTAAATTAATCTATAAATAATCTAAATATATATTACTAAATTTGGGATTTTTAGATTTAAAAGAATAGATATATATATATTTATTTAGATTATTAAGAAACATATTTTAAAATATCATATATTACCACATTTGAGATTTTTAAATTTAAAAAGATATTGTCTAGATTATGACGCAATTCATTTAAAATTTAAAAAGATAATATATTTAAATTAGATTTGGTTTATCAATACTTAATTATTATTTATAGATTTTGTTGGCAACAATACATTTAAACTATATATTTAAAAATATATAAAAAGATAATTATATATATTTTTAAAAATTCTATATAATTAAAAAAATAAACTGATAAAAATATTTAATTATTATTATCTTACATGTTATTTAAAAAAACTGTCTACATAAATATTTATGTGATAAATCTTATCAAATTTTTATATATATTATAATATAATATTATATATGATTATAGGTATCTTTCACCCAGACTCAGAGTTGTTTGGGATTGTGGTTGTGGTAGCCCCAGCCAATCCCAAATGACACCAAAACATAAGTGATCTTGGCTTAAATTTATCAGTGATCCTTGGTTGATACTGATAGTAATCTCAAATATATTAACGTTATTGAATGCAGCACATTTTATTTTAATTTAAAAAATTAAAAAATTTATTTATTTATAAATTTGATATCACAAAATTTTATTTATACGAAGATAATAAAATATTTGATTAAGTAGTGTTAAGGGTAAAGTGACATGAATTAAATAAAAATTAGCAAAAAATAAAATAAAGATATTTATTTTTTATTTAATATTTTTTTAAAAATCATATTTCTTTTTAAAAAGCTACCCGTTTAAATAAAAACTAATATACAACTTTTTTTCTTTCCAAACAAAAGTTTTATGTAACTTTTTCCTTTTTTAATCTTCGTGGTGGGCGTGCACACTATACTTAAAATTTGGTTAATGAGATTTTGATTTAGTGATAAAAAAAATTAATTTTTAAGTCCAATATTTTTGTATAAGAGTTTTATTATTTAGTTATTTTTTAATTTGTTAATTGATTATTTAATTATTATAATTTAATTATGATTAAATAATTAATTATTTAATTGATTATATGATATAATGTAATATTTATTATAATTGTAACTTAAAAATTTTTAAATAATGATTTAATCAATAAATTAAATGGGGGTTTGTATTCCACTTCATTCTCAGTGTAATTGAACTCACGATATCATCAATTAAATATAAATATTAATTTTAATAAAATTTAATTAATATAAAATTTTTTAATCATAATTATAATAATAATTATTATTTTTTTTAATTTTATCATAATCGATCTCATAAATCTGCCGCTTAATAAATATCTACAACAGTTGAACAGGGAGTAGGGTAGACGGATTGAGAGTATTGGGTTGGGTCGGACCTAAAGTTTTAGAGCCATTAGTTAAGTTTGTTATTGGACCTTTTAGCATTTAAAGCTGAGACTTTTGGAGAGTGGGTCAATTTTTTTAGGGCCCATAAAATCATAATGTTAAGCAATTTCATTAAAAAATCGAAAAATTTTAAAATTGATTAGAACTATTATGCTCAATTTGATTTCCATTTAGATAACAGGAAATCTTATTCGGTTTGATTTAGTTTTTGTTTTATATAGTAAAAAATTAAAATAAGTCAAACCATATCAAATTAATATTTATTAAAATTTTATATTATTTTGATTTTTATAAAATAATAATATTTATTTATAAATCTAACCAAATAAAATACAAAATTAATGTTAAAAAAATAAAATTCTACAAACTTTTAAAGATAAACTAAATTAGTAAATTTTGATATGAATCAATTGTATTTATATACCAATTCAATTTTTTTAAATAATATTAATATTTAATATAAAAGTGTCATGCATGAGTAATTTTCTTTTTCTTTTTTATTAGAGGGTTGGTTATAGGAATATTTTGCTAATTAACTCATTAAGTCCTCTCTTTATCTCTCCCCAATACCATTTTTTATTTTCTACTAATTTTCATAGCTTAAAAAGATATTTTATTATTTAATAAAAACTTCATAAGTAAATTTGTACATTTTATCCCATGTTAATTTGACTATATATTTATAAAATTAGAGTGGTTTAAACAAATTTTGAGAAATGTTATCGATACATTATTTATTTTAATTAAATTTTATTTTCAAATTAAAAAGATAAGTATATATCATACTTGACTCGAGCAATACAATTATTTTCGGATATAAAAATTATAAGAAAATAGCTAAAAGGATAGATGGACTCTCGCCAAGAGCTTCCCTTCATGTTTAACCACATTATTCATTGCACAATTTTTTTTTTTTTTCTAATCCTTACATAATTATTGAGCGTTTGCAGCATTTGAAGGATTTGGAGCCTAATTCTGTTAATCTTTTGAAATATTTTTTCCTTAACGAGTTGGACGAAACCTTCAAAGGATTTTATCTTATTAACTCAAAAACACATTAAATAAAATTAATATTATGTTTGATTTATATTTAAATAGAGAGATATAAATTGTAAAGATGATTAATATCATCTTCACATAAAATTATTTAATCTTCTTCAAATGAGGATAATTATTTTTAATTCATAATATTAAACTTGCATGTCAAATTATACTCTTAAATTTTGTATTAATAATTTAAATTGTATAAATTTTAAGAAAAAATAATTTTAAAAAATAAATAAATTATCATATCCTTATCTTTGCATACATCAAATATAAAATAATATGACATTATTTGATATAATTTTATTTATAATATTATTTTATCTTATCTTATCGTATCTTATACATTAAATATGACCTAAAAATATTAAATTAGAAGAATGATATAGTGATAAAATTAAGTACTAATCATATATATCTTTATTGTTATATTATAATGTATATAAAAACTTGATAAAATTTGTCACATGAACGTTTATATGAATAAAATTTTTAGATGATATGTAAAATACATCTTTTTAAAGTATAGGTTTTTTGTAATTACAAATCAAACAATTTTGAATTTATTCAAATGTAAAAATTATTCAAATTATTATTACAAATTAAATTAATTTAAAGATATATATTTTAAAAATTAAAAATATGAAATATGATTTTTATCCAAATAATTTTAATTTTTTATCAAATAATCTTATTTAATAAAAATTTCAATTATAAAAATCTTTTAACATGTTTTAAAACTACAAATATTAAGTTTTTCTTTCAAAAACTCAATACATTATTTTATCCTAATTTGTATAAAATAACAATTATATTTTCAAAAATTTACTTAAAATGTTAAAAATTCAAATAATTTTTTTTTATTTTAAATCTCTAAATAATAGGACCAATATCCATCTTAACTCTAACTATCAATTTTGTATTTTAAAAAATAAACAAGAAATTTGATTCAATTTTTATCATTTATTACATCATTTTAATTTAAAAAAATCAATTTGAAAGTTATCTATTCAATCATAATTCCCATTAAATAGTTATTCTACAAATTAAAAACTATAAATATAATATTTTGCTACCTTTTTTTATTTTTTAATTTATAGCTTTTTGAAATTCTATTGTTATTATAATTTATTTTTTCGACTTACATCCTTCTTCTTTTAAGATATATTGTATTACTATTGCAAGATTATTTTTATGATAATTAATATTTTTTTCATGTATCTCCTATTATTTTTCATATTTTATGCAATAATTTTAAGAAAATTACAAAATAAAAATATGCAATATTTTTTTATTATTTAATTCATCATTCGATAATACGTGTTTTTATTTTTTTTGAGAAATATATGTAATTTTATTTTTATTTGCTATAAAATTTAAGTATATAATATTATTACAAATGGTGAAAAGTAAAAACTTGTCATTTTTTTAATTTATTTTTTATGAGAAGTTAGACCGATGTAAAATTTTATATATACTATAGTTTTTGAAGATTTAAATATAATTAAAAAATATGAATTTATATATATACATATAAAATAAATAAAATTATTTCATATATTATACGGATCATAATCCAATTATAATATAATGATAATTTTGATTTTAATCCATTATATTTTTTAATTTTAAAGATTAAAGATTCAAACTTTAAATAAAAAGTTACATACAAGAATCAAAATGATAAAAAATTAAATTAAAAAAAAAAACATACATCAATCACTAAACTAAATACACAATATGAAAAAAAAATCAAGTACCTGGATACATCATCTAATTATTTGGCACCTAATGTATTTTATTTCACAAATTAACTTTTTTAACTTTCTCAAAAAAAAAAAAACAAAGTGTTAGCTTCAAGCTTCTTTGACCCTGGAAATAGTGGAATGCGCATCGATCATCGATTGCTACATGGTAGGTAGGCAATTCTACCGTCCAATTTGACTTTGACCACAGGTAGTTTTCACTACTCAACCAATCACGAAAGCCCAACAACAACAAATTAGCAGTCCGTGATTGCTCCAACTTTGAAACCGCCCACACAAGATCCAGACCCTAGACGAAAGCCGCCAAATTCGAGGAGCTGAGTCGCACACAAGACACCACGTGAAGAGAGGTAGACAGTCACGGACGTGACCGTGCCCTAACCAAAGCCGTACTTACCAAATCCGCCGTCTGCTCAATCAACACGTGTTGGCCAACTACGCTGACCATCTCGCCTCGGCTGCTGTTGGTGACACGCCACGTGCCGCCAACGGACTGTCCCGAAACTATGTTTTTGGCACAAAAAAACAACGCAAAGAAAGAAATGTGCAATTCAAAGGAAATAGTGTGTGGGAAAGAGCGAAGTCCTTATCGTGGACTTCAGTGTCTTCTAGAGCTTCTAGGAAGGCGGAGGGAATTATCACCGTCAGCTCCATCACCTACTAAAAAATTCCCATTCTGCCCCTTTTTTTTTAATATCATTAATTATTTTATTTGTAAGAGTATATTTTTTTATTTTGTAAAATCATTATTTCATATATCATTAATAAAAATTTTAATTTCCACAAATAAAATTAGATATTATTGAAAATTTTTATTTATTAAATTAATTTATGAATTTTAAAAATATATTTTAATGATATATTCATCAATTTTTAAAATTTATTTATATGAGTTATATATATTTCTACTTTTTTAAATTAAAAATGATCATTGTTGGAATTTTAGTTTTTAATTAGTTTACATTTTATGGTATAACTTTTTTATAATAAAAATTCAGGATAAAAAATTATAAATATTAAAATTTAAATATTAATGAATATTTTTTTAAAAAATAATTATATAAATTTATTAAATTAAATTTTATAAATAATTTCTATTAATTTTTAACCATCCTAACGTACAAACATTAACGATTGCTAAAAGTATTGAGAATTTTAATTTATTTTGTTATTAACAACTATGAAATATGAGGTCATACTAAATTACAAAAGATCCAATTTGAATCCTCTCATCCTTAAAGAGATTCATGCACCACGACAACGATTCCCATAACAAAAAATCAATAAAATGGACCCCACTCCAAGTTGTTGTGCGCCAAAAGCAACTACATTAATCATGTGAGCATATTATTATTGACAAGTTCTACAATCTTCGCTTTGCTTTTCTTGTAAAGCAACAACACTTGACTTTGTTTTAGATTACATACACGTTAGAAATTATGTACTATTGGTAATTTTTTTCCCAAGGTTGAATCTATCATTAAAAGAAGAATTAAGTCAAAATTAAAATATTTTGAAAAAATAAGACTTCCATAGAAGAGAAGAAATGCAAATAAAAAATTCATTTTTTTAAAATTTAAGAACATAAATAAAACTTTTAAAAATATAAAATATGTCATTTAAATATAAAAAGGTTTTGTTTATTATTTTTGAGTAATTAAAAATTCATAAAACAGCATTGGCAAAAAAGAAAAATCCATTAACAGATAAATTTACTCGAATATCCAAAACGAAAAGCAAAGTTCGAGTTGTCCAATTCAGTTAATACCGTTAATCCCCAAGGATGCCTCTGTAATTTAACTGTTCCTTTCCGTGTCCGCGAAGCAATTTTCCATAATAAAAAACTTTATAGAGAAAAGAAAATAAGAAGAGTTCTCAAAAAAAAAACAAAAAAAAAAAGCAAAGAAGAAGAAAGGAAAGCTCTCTCTTTCAAGCTTTCAATTCAACAATCGCAAGCGTATTTGACTTCCCCTTTTCAGAAAAGAGGAAAAAAATTGAAATATTTTCTCATGTTTTTTAAATTGTCAATTTCCGAGTAGAAAAATTTTCTATATATTTGTAAATACTGTTGTTCAAAATTTATTCTCTTCAAACAAATTCTTCCTTTCCATTCCTTGGTTTTTCTCTTTTGTATGTATATAAATAATGTTTAGAATCAAAGAAATTGCTTTGCTTTTTAAGTCTTACTCTTGAGATCCCAATTGGGTCTCTTCTAATATAATTCATTGGTTTTTGATGGCAAAAAACCCCTTGTTGGGTTTTTTAAGAGAAATTTATTGGGTTTTTATTAGGGAAAAATAAAAATTCATTGTGTCATTGAAGAAACTGTTTGGATCCTGAGAAAAACTCTGGGTTTTGTTACTTTCTAGAGAAAATTAGTGGGTTGGTTTCGTATCTGAGAAAATCGTTGTTTCCTTGGAGGAAAATACTTGGTTTTGATTTTTAATTAATAATAAAAAAATTTTTTTTTGGAATCGATCTGGGTTGGTCGAAAGCCATGGTAGTTTCAACAATAGCTCTTTACGCGAGTCCACCTAGCAGCGTGTGCTCCACGCCGCACCAAATCAATATCAATTCTCACGGTTCCTACGATTTCGACTTGAATTCAAGATCTTCATCGTCGACTTCCTCAGCAACGGCTTCCTCTTCTTCGCACAGACCAATTGTCGGTGGCCTATCCTGCCTCTTCTCCTCACCTTCGTTAAAATCAAGCTTTTCTAGCAATGGAGGAGAAGATTTAGGGTCATATAGAGGGGAAGAATTGAAGGAATTAAGCAGTTCATTTTGTTATTCATCGAGTAAATTCGGTGGGTCTTCTTTAAAAAGCAATCAGAGCCCAGTATCGGTCTTTCAGGGCCCCGTTTCGTGTAGTAGCAGTAGCCCTCCGATGAGAATTGTTCGTGGTGGTAGTAATGGATTGTTCAATGGATTCATTAGGGGTGCGTTAGGGTCTTGTATTGGTTATGATTCTCCGAGTTTTGAGTCGCAAAGTAGTGGTTGTGTTGATGAATTGCCGTTTACCATGGAGGATAACTTCATGGAGGAAGTGGATTCGAATCCTTATGCTAAGGAGTTGCTTTTAGGTGCACAAATGAGGCACAAAATTTTTTGTGAAGATTTTGTAGTCAAAGCATTTTATGAAGCCGAGAAGGCGCATAGAGGGCAGGTACTAACAGAGAAATCAATGTTAATTTTGATCTTGATTTTTTGGTTGTTTCAGATTGTTTTAAGGGTAATGTGAAGTTCTTTATCTTGTAGATGCGTGCAAGTGGTGATCCTTATTTGCAACATTGTGTGGAAACTGCAGTGTTGTTGGCATCCATTGGTGCTAACTCCACGGTTGTTGCTGCAGGGCTTTTACATGACACCCTAGATGATTCATTTTTGAGCTATGACTATATTTTTACGGCATTTGGTGCTGGGGTTGCTGACTTAGTTGAAGGGGTGAGAGATGAATTTCTATTGTGTAATGTTTTACTTGTTGTCTATTCTAACACAATGATTTTACTATTTAGATTGTTTTGACTTGCTTTGGGGTCTGAAATTTTAGGCAGCTTTCTTTCAGATGTAATCATCCTAACTTGTAAAAGATTTATAAGAATTATGGAATTTTTGGTATATTCAATTAGCAAATGATCCAATGGTGCATGAATGAAAGAAGTATTTGTGATGTCATAATAGTTAATTTCTCATTGTAGGACATGCTTATGATTACTATTACAATATTTGAATTGGGAAAATAGATGTAGCTTTATTATGCTTGTTGTATATAAATGATCGTGGATGAGTTATTGGATAGTCTTTGTAGTATATGTTGTTCTGATTCCTCTCTTGGTTATTCAATCAACATATTAACTTGCTGTTTTAGTTTGAACTCCATTTTCCTAGTTAAAAATAAACATATCTTATTATAAGCTTCCCCAAACTAGAGCACTCTATGTAGCATCTTCATGGCGGCCATTTGGTTGGTTTTAAGTTCCTTTTAATTTTCTTGCATTATATCAATCAACTTCTTTTGGATAAAGATGTGAGATTATAAGGTTCTAATTATTCTATTATGCATTTATGTAGGTCTCCAAGCTTAGCCAACTGAGTAAGCTAGCACGAGATAATAATACAGCAAGCAAAACTGCTGAAGCAGATCGCCTGCACACCATGTTCCTTGCCATGGCAGATGCAAGAGCTGTTCTCATTAAATTGGCAGATCGGTTGCACAACATGATGACCTTAGATGCTCTTCCTTTGCTCAAGCAACAGAGGTTTGCTAAGGAAACTTTGGAAATATTTGCACCTTTGGCCAATCGATTAGGAATCTCTAGTTGGAAAGAGCAACTAGAGAATCTATGTTTCAAGCATCTCAATCCAGATCAGCACAAGGAACTGTCCTCTAGGCTTGTTGACTCCTTTGATGAGGCGATGATTACTTCTGCTATAGAGAAACTTGAGAGAGCTCTTAAGGATAAAGAAATTCCGTATTATGTCCTCTCTGGACGACATAAAGGCTTATATAGCATTTATTTAAAGATGTTGAAGTATGTTATCTCTCTCTCTCTCTCTCTTACACACACCCACCCACCCACGGCAGGCAGAGGAACATGGAGAGATTCATTTACATGCAATTCACTCCCTAGCATGATTTTCTTTGAGTGACATTCACACAGACCCACAGACGCACAGACACACACACATGCTGTTGTGTGCATGTCCAACTATCTGACAATGTTATCTCTTCTCAGAAAAAAGACTTGGCATGTGTTTTGTGATACATTTTTCTGCAATTTGGTCAACAATTAATATTATTTAATCTAATAAAATTACATAGTTAATGTGATATTATTTTTTTTTTCAGGAAAAAGTTGACTATGGATGAAATTCATGATATTCATGGACTACGTGTCATTGTTGAAAATGAGGAAGACTGTTATGAGGCATTGAGAATAGTCCACCAGTTATGGTCTGAAGTACCTGGAAAGCTGAAAGACTATATAACACACCCTAAATTTAATGGGTATGTTATAGCTTAATACGCTTTGGTTTGTTCTTAGATGGAATCTAAACATGCAGAAGTTCCTTCTAACTTCCTTTTAATCTGCAGGTATCAGTCCTTGCACACAGTAGTGATGGGTGAAGGCACGGTTCCACTGGAAGTTCAAATTCGAACAAAGGAGATGCATTTGCAAGCTGAATTTGGATTTGCAGCTCATTGGAGATATAAGGAGGGTGACTGTAAGCACTCCTCATTTATACTTCAGATGGTTGAGTGGGCTCGATGGGTTGTGACTTGGCACTGTGAAACCATGAGCAAGGACCAATCTTCAATTGGCTATAGTGATTCAGTCAAACCACCCTGCACATTTCCTACTCATTCTGATGAATGCCCGTTTTCTTATAAGCTTCACTGCCGCCAGGATGGACCTGTCTTTGTCATCATGATTGAAAATGATAAGGTATGTTTCTTAAATGAAGCTTCATTTCTTTCATGGTGGCATGGCCATTGTGTGCCACATACTTAAATGTCATCAATCCAATCAAATGGAAGAAAAATATGAAGTGAATCCATGCTTTCAAGTAAACATGGGAATTGAGCCTCTGCTACAATGAGCTTTGGAGGGTGAATCCATGCAAATGAAATTTCTGTGCTTTGGAGGGTCTCATTTTACAACAGAAAGAAAAATTCATGCAGCAACATTCCCTACATCTTTTATATTTGATGTTGATGAATTAATTGGAAGTTTGGTCTAAATATCTATGGTTCTTGAATGTTGCAGATGTCGGTGCAAGAGTTTCCTGCAAACTCAACATTGATGGATTTGCTGGAAAGAGCCGGGCGGGGAAACTCAAGATGCTCTCCATATGGGTTTCCTGTCAAGGAAGAATTGAGGCCAAGGCTGAACCATGAGCCAGTGAGTGATCCTACATGCCGGCTGAAGATGGGTGATGTGGTGGAGCTAACACCAGCCATTCCTGACAAGTCTTTGACAGAGTACAGGGAAGAGATACAGCGCATGTATAACCGAGGTCTCCCAGTTTCCAGTGCTGGCCCTCCAGCTAGTAGTATGGTTGCCACAAGAAGTTGACCCTGTTTTAATTGTTTCTTTACGCTAAACCCAAAAAAGAGAAAAAAGGGAAAGCAATGGGTTTTCTTGTATGTAAATGGCAAAATATTTGTACAGAACAAGCGATATATGGTTCTGTTACTAGGAAACATTGACTAACAGGATTCAACAAAGAATTAAACGATTGAATTTCTCATTATTTCCACTATTAATGCAATTGTATGTTAGATTAACATAATCCCAAATCAGCTTATATTTCGTCCATGTTAAACAGCAAAATTCCCGTTTAGCTGATGGTTATTTCGGGATTAGGATTCGAATCTCACATGAAGAAAGCAACAGGAAAAGGAGTAGATATATTTTGTGTCTGGCAAAGACCTTTCGTTAAAAGCTTGTTTAAGATTTTTGGTCTCGTTTTGATGTTCTTCAAACGTCTTAATTGCTCAAACCTTCTCGATAATATTGCACCTCAGCTTTCAAAGCCATATTCAGATCATATCAAGAATCGAATTAGGAATAAATAACATTAACACTCGAACACCGAAAGCAGAATTTTGATACGATTATAGTGATCCATTATATACAAAAATGATAACAAAAGACATCAACCTTCTTTTTCTCCATTTCTTTGATAAAATGCATATCCTACATAAATGGGTTGCTGAAACATCTTACAAATCTAAGAAAAAGAATCCTCACTTTGAGCGCTTAATGAGGGGAAATGATACAGTTTGAGCTGTTTGCTGTGGCATATCTGTCTCGTGCTCCTGCAATGGATTAGGTTCAACACTTTCTTCATCATCTTCTGTCTCTTCCATTGCCTGAGCAGGTTACTTCTTCGGGACAGCAAATTGATAATTTGTGCTGATCAACGTATCCTGCTCTGGTGGGGAGGGGGACACCAGGTCCCGGAATTGCCTTTGGCAATGGAACTTTGTTCCTATTTCTTGCAAACTCCAGGAGCACCTAGCAAGAGCGAGAAGATCAAATACTTTTCACAATCTGTAGTAATATATTACTTCAGTAGAACAAGCCATAAAATTAAAACTATTTTGTGCAAAATGACCTCTCTGGGCGGGGGTTGTGAAAAGCTGAAATTGAGTTTGGATGGAATAGCAAGCTTGACATCACGCAGTCGATGGTTTGCTTCTCGCCATGCTCTGAGGAGACCTGTGCATCTGTCAATACATCGACGACACAGCTCAAGAAACTGATGGATAACGCGAGGTTCATACTCCTCAGCACCCATTGATTTCAGCAGTGATTTGACAATCTTGGCATCCCTTGGCAAGTCCTCTTCCCCTTCTGCCATTAACTCAGCCAGGCCCTCACTCATACCAGAAAGTTAATGTTAGAATAATCGCGGGTTCGTTCCCAATCCCTGAAAAAGAAACAAAGAAGAAAAGGATTCGAAAAACCTAGGTGGAAAAAAAATTGATGAAGTTACCTTTACAAAAGAGACCGAGTGGAGCTGAAATTGCAAGAGTTTCGTCTGCAGAGGTAGAGAGAGATTCCAAAACCGTTAGAGCAGAAATAGGTTCAAACGGATTTAATCGATCGAAACCGATTAATTAATTTGGTTCAATCTATTCGATTTTACTTAAAATAAAATTTTTACATCGATTAAATTGATTACATTGATGATTTTTTATTCTTAAAATTGAATATCAAAGTGATTGAATTAATAATTTTTTAATAAGTAAGAGTAAAAAAAGTTAAAATGAATATTTTTATTTTTATTTTTACAAAATAATATTAATATTATTAAATTTTTAATAATTTAATTTAAATAATATTTGAATTTAAATTTTATTAAATTAAATTTATAATTAAATAATTATTTATAATAAAAAATTTTAAAAAATTTATTTAACAAAATCGATAAAATCAAATTGATTTTAATTAATTTAATTATGGTAAATTATTTAAAAATTTCTGATTAATTAATTAATTTATTAAATAAAATTGATTATTAATTTTTTAATATGAAATTGATCGAATCAATTAATTAGTCAACATGTGGATGGAAACCTAAAAATCGGAGTGAAATTGCATAGGAGAGGACTTGTTCTAATGGCAACTTATTACTTGTGCATGTGATGAACACTTTGTGCAGGCAAGTGCATGTGCAGCCTATTGAGTCTATCTTATGCTAAACTAAGAAGCTGCATGTAAAATCACACTGTTGCATTTAGTTAGTCTAATATTATTGTCATTCAATTTTCATTTCATTTTGATTTAATTAGGTGAAATTGTTAAACTTTAGAAATAATTTCAACAAAACCTTATTTGAAAACATTCTCTTAACAAACTATGCATATTAGTTCTGGCAAAAAAATAATAATAAATAAAAAAGCTATGCATATTAGTTTTTGTTTTTTTAATCTTGTAATTATTTTTTAAACACTAATAATAAGAAGTGGTGTTATTTACACTCCAACTTTTTTTTTTTACACCCTATTATTATTAACAGCAAATTTTTTACTTAACACACCCCAAATTCAAAATACAAATTTATTAAAAATTCAAACACGTCATTTCCTCTCATCCCATCTCCTTCAATTTTTCCTCTCATCCCATCTCCTTCAATTGAAAACCTTAAAAACCTAAAAGGATTAAGCCTAAAATCAAGCCATAATCACTCATTTGACATTATATAACTTAGAACCAGAGGTAACTTTTTTTTTTTTTGCTTTTTCATTTAATTTTATGTTTAATTTCGTAAGATTTAGGAGTTTAAGTTTTGGAATGTGATTTGTGGTGTGATTTGAATATTTCAAAAATGAATTTTCAAAAATTATTGAAGGTTTTTGGAAATGGATGTTTGCAATCATTCAAGATTTTTCGAAAATTCATTTTTGGAATCCTTTAAAAAGCTTCCAAACATTCATTTTCAAAAAATTTGAAAAAATTTTAAGAATTTCTGGAAGTGGATTTTTGGATTTTTCAATGGTTTTCGAAAATAAATTTTCGGTATACAATAACTTGATACTGTAAGAAATATTGATGCTAATAATGTCATCAGCAGACTAACAAATCCTACATAAGGACTTATAATCTTTCGGTCACTAGGGATTGTTCATTCAATAAAGTTTGTAATATTTTTGTAATTTTAACAAATGTGCATTTGAGAGGAATCGTTAAGTGTAAAAAGATGCTCGTACAAATTAGTTGTTACACCATGAATAATAAGACAGTCACACTTATCACACATGGTGCAGCAGCCAACTTATATGAACATCTCTTCATAATTAATGATTTCTCTCATAAGCATGTTTGTTATAATTGAAAAAATATTACAAACATTATTAAACAAACAGTACAGTTGAAAGATTACATGTCTCTACTGTTGGATTTAAATAGCCCATACTTAAAAAAATCATCAAAGACTCGTTTTGAGATAGCAACAAGGGACATCCAATGTTCTCATGTCAAATACTAATGAAAAGATTGAAATCTATCACCTTGTAGCTAATGCAATGAAGAAACTGAAGTAAAAAATTACTTCCAAAAATACATTTTCGGATAATTGTAATACTTTATAGAAATGCATTTTCTGTTACATGAAAAAGTTTTCGAAATTAAATTTTTGATACATTAAAAAGGTTTTCAAAAATAAATTTTCGATAACTTTTGTTCATTTTTGAAAATTAATTTATGATGAATAACTATTTTTTCTAGAAATGAATTTTTAAACTTACAGAAAATAAGAAAGAGGTGTGAAGGACAAAAAAATAATTGACTAATAGGTATTCAAGTAATTTTATTAAAGGTAAATTTTTTGGGTGTATTGAAAATTTTTTTAGGTGCAACTAGCACCATTTAACAAAAAGATAGTAATAGCAAAAAATAAATAAATAACTAAATAACTTAATTTGATAAATATAAAAGTCATATTTGATACACAAGATTATGTTATGATATAATAAAAATGATATTATAAATATGATTATATTAAATAATATTATCTTATTTTATATTATATTTGATATATGTAAAGATTATGATAGTATAATTTATTTATTTGTCAAAATTATCCTTCACTAAAATGTATACAATTTAAATTATTGATATACTTTTTAATGATATAATTAGACATATAAGTTTGATCCCATTGATTAAAGATAATTATTTTTACTTTGAGATGATTGAATAATTCTATATATACCAAAAGGATATTAATCCTCCTTACAATATCTATTCTTTATTTTATATATAAATCAAACATAATATAAAATTATTATCATTATATTCTATCAATAATCCTATATATCAAATATGACCAAAATTCTTACTACTAGTAATTTAAGTCATGTTTGGTATAAAGATTATAATAGATTAGAATAAGATAATATTATAAAAAAATTAGATTAAATAATATTATCTTATTTAATATTTGATGTGTATAAATATTAAAATAAGATAATTTATTTATTCATTAAAATTATTTTTTTAAAGTTTATACAATTTAAATTATTGATATAATTTTTAAAATATAATAAAATATGTAAACTTAATCTCATAAATTAAAAATAATTTTTTTTACTTTAAAAAGATTTAATTATTTTATAATAAGAGAAAGATAACTTTTTTATAATTTTATTCATTTCCTTTGATATAAATTAAATATAATATAAAATAATTATCATAATATTCTATCTATTATCTTATATATCAAACAAAATTTTAATTTTTAAATTTTTGTCAGAGAAAAATCCGACTTACTGACCCTTATATAAAAATCTCTCGATGGAAAACCGCCATGTCACCAGAGCCTCGTGATTATTAATTAATTGACTAGAAAACCCTCAATTCTAACTCATATTCACCAACTACCCCACCATAAAAGCAAAAAGCGCCGGCGAGAGGGCACTCAGCCTCCTCTCTAACTCTCACGCGCTTGATCGGACTCTCTCCTCATTAAGATCGCCTCAGTCCGGAGCCCTATCACTTGACCTCCAATGTAGAAGAAAAACAATAAACAGAAAATTACGAATATGTCCTCGCATGAACAAGCCCTAGCGTCCTTGATCTCACAACTAGCCCTCTCCTTCGACGGCGCCATTTTAGGTGCAGCCCTAGCCTACGCCGCCTTGCGTACAATCTTCCGATTCAAATCAACCTCCACCGCCCTCCGAAAAATTAGAGGTGCGCCGTCCCTCCGCGTGGCCGACCTCCGTTGCCTCGTCGAAGAGGACAAGTCCGATTCCACGGAAGAACCTGTCGTCATAATTCGCGGCGCTGTCGATGCGAGATCGGCGGCCGATGGACGGAGCTGGAAGAGCCTCAAGAATGACGTGCTCGTCTCTCAAGAGTCCGGTGATAAAGCTGTTGTTATCCAAAGAACACAAACTGTACGGACACAAACAAAAAACTATTTTTATAGAATTTGATTTTTAAAGTTTTAATTTTGATTAGTTTTTTTTTTTTATATGAAGTATATTTACCATGAATGGAGGGGTCTTTTTGGATGGACTTCTGATTTACGGGCTATTATTGGAAGATCTTGGAATAAAAAAGAGATAACTTCAATGAGAACAGTAAGTTAAAAATTTTTCATTTTTTCTTTTAAATTTGAAAAAAAGAGAATTTTTTTTATGCTTAATTGATTTAGTTGTGTAATGCTTTCAAGTAGAACTATTTCATTTTGTGTGTTTATTATGTGCTAGAATTGGAATTTTGTTCTGTTCTTGTTATAGTAATATTCTTTTTGGACCTCTTATGGTTTTACTGTTTTGCAGGTTCCTTTCATTCTGGTTCAAGGTGGTCAGTGGCCGCAATCTGATTGTGTCATAGTGAACATGGATGGCTCAAGGCATTCCTTGCCTCTTACTACAGTTTATCATCAATTGCAGCCTATCAATGCTTCTGCTTATACATTCCTTCAGGCTTTGTTTGGTCATGAATACCCTGTGAGCTAAGAAAAATTAAAATTTGAATTACATATTTGAAGCTAACAATTTACATTTCTTATTGAGTTTGGTGTTGCATCATTTGTCATATAGACATGCTCACCTGTGTTAAAATAATAATTTTATCTGTTTTTAAGGTTGGTCTTCTTGATGAAGAGAAAATTCTTCCCTTGGGAAAGGAAATCAGTGCTGTTGGCATTTGTGGTTTCAATAATGGAGTGCCTGAAATCAAGTCATGCAAGGAGCTTCCTTATTTTCTGTAAGTGATTTTGCTATAGACAGCACATTGCTAGCTTCTTATCTACTTTTTGAACTTGCAAATTTTCATGCTTCTAATGTGAAATCCAAAAGCTAGCTGTGCCTAAAACCTTTTGTTTGTTATTTGGACTTGGCTTGTTCAAATTTTCATGCTTGTAATGTGAAATTAGAAAGCCTAGCTTTGCCTTGAATTTTTATTTTTCTGTTTTTTATTAGCACTTTCTTGATACCTTTAGTACTAATTTAGTTGCTTCATTTTTCTCCAAGTCTTATGTTGCATTCTAAGTTTTATTATTTACTAGCAAGAATAAAAAGAACAATGACTTTAAAAATGGCCATAGCTTAGACTAACCTTAAATTTATATCTCTTGTTTCAAACATATATCTTACAAACCTCTTCATGCATGCAACTGCAGTTCTGACATGACAAAGGATCAGATGTTGTTAGATCTTGCCTTCAAGACAAAAATACTATTGTGGAGTAGTATCGTTCTTGGTTCGCTGTCCATTGGTATCCTTGGCTATGCTTTTGTGAGGTATTTGTTTTAGTCTAATGATTGTTTTTTTCTTTCTCCTACTGCTGAAAGGTTCATTCTTCGATTTATCTCCTATATAAACCTGTAGACTATTTCAAATATAGTGCAGTTATACACATTCTTTTCTTAACCTCTTGAATACACAATTGCCTTGGTCACTTTGTTAACGATAAACATAATTTGGTTAATGAATTGTCTTCAGGAACTGGAATAAATGGAAAGAGTGGAGGCTAAGACGGTTTCGGCAATCAACCCATGCTGCCACTGATGACGCCACTTCTGAGATTGCATCAGATGAGGAGGCAGGTGATGTTCCAGATGGAGAGTTGTGTGTGATCTGCTTGATGAGGAGAAGACGGTCTGCATTTATTCCGTGTGGGCACCTGGTTTGTTGCCAACGTTGTGCTGTATCAGTTGAACGGGAGCTGGTGCCAAAATGCCCTGTTTGCCGCATGGCAATCCGTAGTTCAGTGCGAATATATGCATCTTAATTAAGGAGAGAATGGTTACTTTATTGAACCTTTTTAGTCATGGTACAAGATATTGACATCAGGGTGACATCAAAAAGCTTCATGTATAGTTCTAAAGCATTTCCTGCAGTTAAATCCATAACTATAGCATTTCTAACAATTTTCAATAGCATTGAATGGGATTGGAGTCGTTTGGAGTGGACTTAAGCTGCATAGCTTGGTTAGGGTGACATAAACGGAATTAAGTCAAACTAGAGTTCTTGTGCTTAATCCTTTTTTTTTTTGTGGGGGGGGGGGGGGAACTTCCAACCATGTTAATTTCTGATTATGAATTTAATTTCATTCTCTCCACCTTATGTAGATACTCAGAACTAAGTTTGTGTATATGCCTAGTGAAGGATTGAAGCAAAATGTGAATTCCATTTTCTAACCTATGCCTGTAATTGACTTTTAGAGCTTTGAAATTGGTGCTAGAGTTCTTCAATTGAGTTATTAGTTTACCATTTGGATGAAAGAATATGATAATATGATGAAATGTCATTTAGATGGAATGAAGAGTAGCCAAGTAATGAATATTTGTATGCTGCTACCTGGATTCGTTGTGTGGTACTATCACGGATGTTGGCTAAGCTGTCAATGTTTGTTCTTATTTGCTTGGCTATGAGTTTCTGTTAGTTTGTTTGGCAAGGTAAGGATTACAATATGGTATTCAGCTTTGCTTGAGGGAGCATTTCAGAACTTTTGTATACATTTTCTTAGGCATCTCTTGATCGATAACTTTCCTTCGAGTATGGAGCTGATTGATTATCTGTTCATACCTTTACCTTGACAAAAATTCAATTAAGAGAAGGAGATTGAGCTGTAAAATCAAGTAATGAATTGTTTATTAACCTGCCAATCTGAAGAGCAAATTTTCACAGAAATTGAATTTGATTGGATTTAAAGTCCAAATTTGTAGAAATCATACCTGGATTAATAATTATATTTTTTATTCTTGATACTCTTTGAATACTAATTGTCAAAAGACATGCTTTGTTATATATAGTTTTTAGTAGAAAATATTTAACTGTTTATTCTTGAAATGATTGGTACAACCTTATTTTAAGAAATTGGATATGCTGTTAATTGGAATATTTGCAAAACTTGATTCTATCTCAGATTCAATCAAAACATGCTGCCACTTCTGAGTGTACCTTCTATCTCATTGTTACCCCCACAGCTGCTGCTTCTGCTTGAATTAACTCCTGACGACAAACATGTGAGTGATCTTTGCGACGGCGGCCCACTTGTTTGCCTATGCTTCCGAATGCTTTAAAAATAAAAAAAGGAAAAAAGAATTCAATGAACGGTTAACTAGAGCAAGCTGTTGAGTTTCGATGCAGATACCCAGATTTTTGTGCGGAGATGGAAATTTTGAGAGATGGAAAGTAGTAAAAAGAATTGCGGTGTTGTCCATATGTCAAAACTGATCGAACACTAGACTGCAAACCATTCTTTTAGGTGCAAAAGAAACCATAGTTTGAGAATAAGAAAAAAAAATTTTAAGTACTGAAAACTTGTTGAATGCCACATGAATACATGAAATTAATTGAACTAAGCTTCAACTTATTGTTCGAATTTCTTTATCTAAACCATTCGTCACACACAATTTTACGCTTTAAGAATGTACGTAGCAGGGATTATTAGACTTCAAAGAAATTCTACAACTGCTTTTAACTCTCCTCGTCCTTGCTACTTAGCTTCCACAACGAACAAAAAGATACAGGCTGCCCTTTCCACCACAATCCCACACAACCTTCTTTCTCTTCAGCTCTCATCTCCCAATTGCTATCATATTTCCTCAATAATGCTCGAGCTCCATCTATGGCATCCTCTCCGAATGTTTCTCCCACAAACCCCGCACCTCGCATCCTCTCACACCATTTCTCTTTCCCTTCATTCATCTCTGCTTGGTTTGTTAATGCCTTTGCCGCCTCTCCTTCCATCACTCTTCTTTCTTCACTCTCTCGTCCTTTAAATGCTGAGCTTGTTGAGTCCAAAAACCTCCATAGGGACTCCACTCTGCGTGAGAATCCTGTAGCGAAATCTCCACAGTTGCTGCAGCTACACTCCGTGTTGTTCTCGCTCAGAATCACCCCTTTTGGCTCTAAACTTCTCAGTACTTTCAAGAACTCTGTTCTTTGATCAGGCGTTTTGTGATTTAGATGATGCAGTCTGAATTGCGCGCAAACAATTAAAGTCTCTCCAGGGGAGTTGTCAATAGTTTGTGCGGTCAGGTTTTGTAATGGGTGGTTCTCTAGTCTATTTATTTGCAAGTTGATGTTCATGGAGTTAGCGAAACTAGGAAGTCGAGAATAGAAATCGTGACCTGGTGGACCGATACAAAATGGGGTGTCTATGATTTGATTGTTTTCCGCTGTGGCTGCAACAACTGTGATGCGAACCAGAGGAGGAGGCCCTCCAGAGCGGCGAGTCAAGGCCTCAAGAAGCGTAGGCCATTGAACACCATGAGATACTCCAATATCAAGAATATGGAGATTACGAGTCTTATCAGGTTCTTGAGCAAGAATTTGGAGTATGGAAGCGTTTGCTATGTTATTTGGGAATGCAAACCAAGGACTAACCTCATAGAATTTGAGTAAAGATCGTTGAAAGAACTTAGGCTCCGTGGAAGCAAAAGTAACAGGCCCTGTGGAAGCAGAGGAGGAGGATAGGTGGTGAGTCAGGGCTCGTAGGCCATGATCTGCAAGGCGATGGTTGGCATCGCCGGTGGATGAGGCGAGCTCGTTGAGAACATACAACAGATGTTGCACGCGCGTCAGGTTTCCGGCTGTTATGGCCGTGGCACAAGGGTTTAGCAACTGTTCTGCCCATCTTCCTTCCTTGTTATTACTGTTATTACAGTTATTTCCTGAAGACTTGTTTGAATTTTTCTTGTTTCCTGTTGACCTTTTATTTGCCACTACCTCTTCAACTACTGCCTTTCCATCTTCGTTTTCGTTGATCTTACTGCTCTGATTCCTTTTGTGTTGTTGAGTCTGGGATGTCCTTGGAACCAGGTCATCATAGGGTTTCCTTCGCTTGCATGAATTGGATGGCAAGGGAGGATTAGAAATGGTAGAATTAGACTCCACCAGGCCACTGTTAATAGTATTTTCAGCAGCAACAATTGCGGGGCTATTGACAGAAGTGGCAGTAGCGCCTATGTTAATCAAATCTTGACCTATATCTTCATTCTGATCCCACCATTGGTAGCTATTGATGTGGCCTGAGTTGTACGGATCATCCAAGAAAGAAGGAAGGAATGATACCGAGTCCTCGAGCCAATCCAAGATGTGATCCGGGGTTGGATTTGGTTCAGCTTCTTCAAGTCTCATGATTCTTGATTGAAAACTCTAATTTTGGAAACAGTGAAATATGGAGTTGTTTGATCATTGACCAAAGGAAAGAGAGGGCAGTGCTTGGGGTTGTTAAAACATAAAATAATGTTTTGGACGGTGATGCAGCTTGGTAGTAGACAGTAAAGGGAATATTGAAACTGTTGGTGTGCTGTTTGTTTGGAAGATGTGATGTTTTTATTAAGATTTCCATTTCTTTAAACCTGTTAGAAAAATGATAGAATCTTTTTGTCTGTTTCAGGTTTTAGGTATTAACTTATTATCTTGGATGTCATCGTGGCTGAGATCTACAGATGACTTGAAGTTTAGGGGATTGAGAGACGGCAAACTCTGTTTTTGCTGATTATAAAATGTGGGTTTGTTCTTTTTTATGTTTTGGCTTTGGCAATGCCATTCATCATTGGAGGCTTTTCTTGTTTTTAGTCCCTGGATTTATTCATTTGTTATACAATTCTCCGATCAGATGTGCCATTGCAATCTTATGTTTAAGATTTTCAACTACCCTCCCTAAGTCTCAAATAGTTGATAAGCCCAAATCCTGTTTATTCAAATTATTTATAATTAAAATGAAAAAAAAAAGTTTATATCCTTTTTATGAAAAAAAATTTATATTTATATACTATCAATCAATTAATCAAAAAGTATATAATATTTATATATGAACAATACATTAGATATAAATTAAAAAAATTACCTCTGACAGTTAATAGTAGAATTGGATACATAAATTCTTTGAAGTAAGCTTATTTGAAATTGGAAAAGACAGACAAAGAAAGCCAAATTAATAAGCTAAGCCAAGTAATAAGCTAATCGGTCAAGCCTATTCCAATACCAGCTAGGCTTAAAATGAACTGCCTCAAGTCTTTCGGGTAAATCCACCAGTTCGATTTTCTTACTTAAACCAAGATGTGCCATGAGAAGGGCGACATTGGTAAGCAATTCCTCACCATGCTGAAGTTGTTTGGTATGCTCTTTCCACGAACAATGACTCGCAGCATAAGTCAGCATGTCTAGCCACACTCCAGCAATAAGTTCCCATTTTTCTTGGTGATCCCATCGAAACTCTGACACCAAATATCGCAATTGGTAAGCAATTTGGCAGCCTTCGAAGAATGCTGACTTCCTCCGACTCCCCATCTCGATAAAGAAGGATCGAGATTCAATGTCAATTCCAAACATTCCCTTAATGGCTTCTCTGAATTTTGACCTTTCAAGGAAAAAATTCTTAACTTCAATGCAGGTTTCATGGTGCCTTATGTTGCCAATACCTTCAGGAAGCATTGCTGGACAGAGAAAGAGGAGATACATCATGTAATTGGATAAGAGCTTACTGATTTGGCAATATGGACCGACGTTACCGGCTCGAAAACTTTGATGATCGTCATGGTAAACAAGATCTGTAGCAATATGCCATAAGAGGAGACTGTGGGTAAATTCTGCATCAGATAAACTCCAACCAATGTCAGCTGTGGACCCCACTTTGTCTTTAAGCACATTGTAACCTCTCTCATCCAATAACTCTGAGAGACACTTGGAATTGAAACCTGCATTTTGATATATCTTTCGTTTTTCCAGGAGATGAGAGTAGATGATTTCTTTCAAATCAGGATTCACATCCTTCCAACTGGTATGGAAGTACTTTTCCAATTTGTCCTCCGAGTCAAATATGTTTAAAACTGCAGCAATCTTGATTTTCCTAGGCAGGAGGCAATAATCTAGTAGGCTGTGCTGTGCCATGAATCGAATTCCCTTCTTGGATTTAGTCAAAAGAACTAACTTGGAAGCAATAGCCTTAAGAAACCAGTTTTCTTGATCAATCAACCAGTGAATTCCTCGGTCAGAGCTAAGATGCAGAATGGCTGAATAAATTTCAAGAAAGATAGCCCCAACCATTAACAAGTAGGATATGCCAATGTCAACTTTCGAGTAGCCATGCTTACCAACGATGATCAAGAATGCAATCAGTGTGGAAACGATGAATGACAGGCAAATGGAGCGGAGAATTACACCCATTCCAGATATAACTATAGGGAGCTTCGTATAGAGGAGATCATACAAGAAACCAAGTTCAATCTCTACCATTTTGAAGGCCTCTTCTGCTGTCACTTTGGACTCCATTTCAAATATGTAACTTAAATTTTTGTAAATTCTGAGCTTGAGGTCCGCAAATAGGGGCCTGAACACCGGGAATAAATGAAAGGCTCGATAAAGATACCTGTATTCGTCCTTAATTTGGTGCTGATTTAAATATTCCTCCAGCTTCATGTCCCCATTTGAAGGCCCCTGGAGAAGGTCAACTTCAAGCTGGAAACTTTTGGCACCTGAGAACACAGACTTCCTAAACCTTGTCCTACTGGCCTTGAAGAGAGCCCGAACCCTCTCCCCATACTTGATAATTCCAACAATGAATACCGGAATGGCCAAAAAGTTGAGCGTAGTTACGGTTAGGGTCCAAAACTTGACATAGACATAGAGAGCTACTACAATCTGGAAACATAACCCGAAGAAATGTCTGAGCCAGAGCTCATTGTCTGACAAGGAGTAAGCAGTGATGGTATCAGGACCACCAAGATGCAAGAGTAGGAATGGGGCCCAAAATATATCCAGAGGACTGGTAATTTGTTCCTTTCTGGTCCTAAGCAGAGTGCTCAGGGCAACTGTTGCCAACCAATCTGCAAGCAGGTACATCGTCCAAACAAGGACTGAAATAAGCCTTAAATTTTTCCCTCTGAATTTCCGTCGATTCCCATATCCTACCAGTATAAGCTGAAAGGTTAGGCTGAGTACAACCATTGCCCGGAGTTCCCATTTCAGCCAAAGTGATAGCATAACCTCTGACAACGTTTTCAGAAATGCTGCATCCTTGATCTCTACGAAGAGCAGAGCACTTGCAACTGAAAATCGAAACACGTGCAAATTAAAAGATTTTAGAAATAACAGCAGAAGTTAAACAAGTGTTAGAGTTGAAAAGTATTTTAAATAAGAACCAAAATGAAACATTAAAATGTCTAATAATGCTAGAGAAGCAGCTGATTTGCAGAGGCCGGCCACCCTTTGAAGTAGGACACCAAAAAATTGGAAAATAATAATAATAAAATATATATATAATATATATATATATATAGATGTATTATAAGTGAACATTTCCCAAAAAAATTTAGACCAGTCACTGCTGATGTGTAAATTTGCTCTGATATATGCAATTAACAGTTATACTTACTTGTAAT